>JANEHU010002798.1:0-110945 GCA_027563435.1 Nasonovia ribisnigri | reverse complement strand
ATTTTCAGAAACAATTCCTATAATTTCAATGACTGACATAAAAAGTATAATTAATGATCCAGAAAATTTGTCTGAAAGAGTTACTAAAGTAAATAAATTAAAAAATAAAATTGATAAAATTATTCAAGATGACTGTTGGGATTTGGATGACATTTTGTTAGAACACAATTATACAGATTCGACAGTGTTCGAGTGTGTTGTATATTTTTTGGCTGGGTAAAATAAATAATGTTTTTTTTCTTTCAAACTTAGTACTTAATATAATCACTCATTTTATTTTTAGTTATATAGCTAGGCGTTTAGTAAAGAATACTAAATGTGATATGTGCATTGAAAGTCTGAAGAATTTAAATACCTCTGGAGCTGGCATAGGAAAAGAAGCTGATTTAATTAACGCTAAAACAAGAGGCTATCTGACATATCCCAATAGCAATTTATATATTATAGTCAAACGCATTGAAGAGTGCTTTGCCGTACATGCAAATTCAAGTGATGTCTTTGAAAACACATATGAAGAATTCTTCAAACAAAATATGACTTTGAAGTTTTCATGTACTATCCAGGAGCATCAAATAAAAATGTTAACGGACATTTTTTCCTATTATATAATAATGCGTATGAGACAATTTACTTACATTCAAAACCAAAAAAATAAAAAGGAAAACAAAACTAAAAAAAAGTTATCAAAATTAGTAAAAAGTTGAAGTCACAGAATAAATTGTTTTATTGTTATATCGTTATATTATGAATTTTATTTATTTGTAATTTGTAACTAATTAGTAATAGTTTTCGACACTGGGGAGTTACCGAGCGCTAGTAATTAGTTGGAACAGCTGATTTTTTAGAAGGTTTGTGCTTCACTTTATCTTAGCTCGCCACAAATGGACTTCCCCAACCTGTTACAACAATATCATATTATATTGTAAATAATATAATCGATATAATATCAAATCAAATACATATAATTTGGAAAGTGATGAAAATATATTTCGCCTACATATAAATTAACACAAATATTATAATAAATGTTATAGCAAACACTGCGCACGTATTATAACATTTTATACGATTTCGTCTGAATAAAAAAAGTTGTTTTAAGAAACCACCACTACTTATTTTTCCCCGCTCGCACACTGTTGATATTTGTTTTATTATTTTGATTCATCGTCGCTGCTATAACTTTTCGACTTAAAAATGAAACGATGTACCTACTGAAAGTATCAACCTACTCTTGAAAACTATATATTCACATTGAAAGAGTAAAATTATCATAATCATACTGTCATAATTTATTTCACAATTCACAATGAAAACCGAACCAAAAACTACTCGCCACCCTTTTTTTGTTGTTTAAATTTATGGAAACCTCGAGCATTGTTCTTGTTTTGTATTAGTGGCATAATAATAATAGTAATTCGGATTTCGTTCGTATAACAATTTGGCCGCATAACTCCTTTATTGCGCTATGATTGTTATTCAGCGAGAAATAAGTAAATACAAGTATATTGTATGCAAACGCAATAATTGTTCTGTCTTCTAAGCCGAACCCATTGATAATAAGAAACCATTATATCGCTGTTTATTAAATATATGTTTGAATTTTATTATTATAACTATAGGTAAACGAAAATACCGAAAGTATTATTTCAGTTGTTATATAGCATAATAATACCTATACCTATAATGTTATTTAAGTTACGAAATAATATGTATTTGTGCACAGTCATGTACTTTTCAATTGTAACAAATTATTATGTTTATGATTTGAAACTTTGATCATTGATGTCAATATTATATTGTACAGAGTTCAAGGCGTAGGCTATCGTACTTCTGGTTTGCCTGTTTTATGGTTATTTGAAAACGTTGATGACCCACCTTGCATTTAAAAGTGAATATAGGTTATGCAATTTCGAATCAAAACGAAAAGTTTTGTTTTTCATTTATATATATTACGAAACTTTTTATTTTTTGTTTTCAATCAATCATTAAGTTTATGGGTTGGAAAATGAAGAATCGCCGAGAACTACTTAAGCCGGACCGTTTATATTTATTTTATAACTTCGACACTGTTATTATATTAACAACAACAAATTGGTTTTCAAATCAAGGAAATATCTCGAAAAAATAACTAAAAATTAACATTTTAACGGTTTTTAAGAAAATGCGTGTGCATAATATTATGATCCAACGAAAATATCCACTATTGGTACTATTGGTGCTATAATATTTCGACAATCAATAAAGATATCAATAACTAAGTATAAAAGGTCTATTTAACTTTTATAGATTTATTGGTGTATATAGTAGATAAAACAGGTATATTAAATAAACTAAAGTTTTCGACCAAGACAAATATTTATTTATTTACTTTTTTTTTTATTAAAAAAATAAAACCTCAGCAGCAGTGGCCATTGGTCTGGCAGTTATTCGAATTGTTATATTATGCCATTTGATAGAATGTATATATATATATTATAAAACATTACTTAAAATAAGGCACTTATATACTTCATATTTACCTATACATATTAGATTTTTTAGAAAAAATTAATTAAATTATGAATAGCGTTTGGATCCGGACTAAGAATTTCCTCACGATCCCTCTGATGATGACGGCATGTCTTCTGGAACTATCTGAACTATCTAGTGGACAGCCCGAGGATGTCCCCGATGTCATTCTCGGGCCGGAGCAAAAGCTCCTTCCAGATGTTATATCGAAGAGACGACGGATAAGCAAAAGCTAGCGTTTGGCAAGATAGTGAAGACGATACTCGGGAAAAAAGGAGGCCGCAGAGCGCATCAGGCATGCAGGAAGTGGATGGGTAGGGTAAATGTGATGTTATTCTGTGGGCCGAAGGCCAGCTTTTCAGGGTGGTTAGACCCCACCTATGTATAGCTCTTATTATGTTATTATGTGGTGAATAAACTTTACGGGACATGGTGGCAGTATTATGCTAAACAGTTCCTACCAGTTTCCGGTTTTTGAATGGAAAAAAAAACTAGTGGGGTTGGCCAATGGAGTACTGATATTTTGATTTTATTTAGTTTTGTGGTTGGTTTTGAATTTTGACCAATATTGTTGCCACAATTTGGTTGTGTGGTTTTTATATTTTTTTTTTATATCAGTGTAGGAGAATTCAGGTATAGTGAGAGATTTGGGTGAGCTGTGTGAAAGTTTTACGACCTAGTCTGGTTTTTCGTTGCCCGGTACATTGCTATGGCCTGGAATCCACATATTAAATATTTATTATTGTAAACATAAAACATAAATATTATTTATAATTTAGCTGGGAAATCATAATAAAACCTATATACTTTATTGAATAAACCGAAATCTGTTTGTTATAATAATAATTCCGATTACATACCATAATGTAATTGTATAAAATATACATCCATCAGAGTGATTTTTAAGAGACAAAGCGATCGACCACGATTTAAAACAATTAAGCTTATAGCATCAGTATAATTAATAACAATTAATGCGGCGAGCTTGTTATAATGCATTTCGCTTACATAACGATATCATATATAGTTGTTTGTAGGTAGCGCAGCGATACCTATATGTATAGAACTGTAGAAGATCGATAGTTTTATTCTTCTGCGCTTGGGAATCTAAAATCTAGGATGTCCCATCTCTCACGATATATTATATGTACACTTTACATATTATAACAATATTGTATGCAGTATATACCTACACATTACACGTGGTAGGACGAGTAGCTATGTATATATTTATATATCAGTTTAGAATATAATTGAATTCAACGAAATAAAGGGTTAACGTTAGCACATAATGCCCAAAGTTTTTTGGCTTAACCTGATCCACAAAAATAGGTTTACCACTCACCTTTCTTCCGAAAAAACATTTACCGCAACCTTTTTTTTCTTTTTTTAATGCACGCTTGAAATTTATAATAATATACTGCTCGCCGGGGGATGAGTAGTAAAACAACAATCTCTCGGGCAACGTAACCATTATATATTTAACACTCCAAGACCTATTACTAAATCCGCAAATAATATCCATTGGGTTCGTTTATGCGAAGAAAATCATATAAATATAATACACCGTACTACCGTAGTAAGTTTATGTGCGCGGACCGTGGTTCTGTGCCCGTACGAAATTTCGATGAAAAAGTCCGCGAGTGTGGGGTAATAATAGTACCTGTACGCCTTTAATTAATTAAGTAATATATTTTATTAGCACTGAAAGTTGTGACTGTATCGCATATAGTTTCTAGTACGCCGCGGGTTGTATAGTTTTTCGTCATCGTGTTGTACAAAATTCTGTACACGCGTGTAACTATATACTATACACAGTGCAGCTTGAAATAGGCGCTTGTACCACATTTTTACCGATACCTAGTTACCCGATACCACGATATATGTCTTATATAAACAACATTTTTGGCGTAAAACGCGAACGTATATTAAAATGAAATTGATGATTTAGTATGTTGATTTTAAACAATTGAAAATTATATAATTATAATAATCACACAAATATACAATACAGGTACACATGCAACATTCAGATGAACTTTCAAAATTAAACCATTCGAGACAAATACAATTTAAATTTAAGTATGGTTGAGTACCTATTATACCTAGCATTGGTGGCTTGTACTTTTAAAATAATTATATAGGTAACAAATATACGTATTTTGATCGTTTTGTGATATATTTTATATTGTACGTATAGGTGTGGATTATGGTTTTTTTTTTCACGGTACCTTGGATCAGATGTCGGTTACGAAAAATCCTAACACAACCGATAAAACCGATACTACACCGCGGTATCGAGTGACAGTTCTGCTGTACAGTATCAGCCCACCCCTACGGCTGTAGCACGACAATGTTAACGCGTAAATATAGGACTACCTATAATAATGTATATTATATCGATAACATACATTTAATACCACACGACGTATAATATAGGTTGGGTAATATAATTAAGTGTATCTATACGTATTATGCGCGTACCACAGAATATAATAACAATAATATGATTAAGTTTCCTCGCGGGTTTGACTGTTAATAACTATTATCCGCCGACGTTTGGAATTATAAAAGTTCTTCCTATCGATTGCCATCGCACACGTACACACACATAAATCGGAAGTGATAATTAACGCGTTTATACGAGAAGACTAGGTGCGGGGGGAGGGTGTAGTGTGTGTGTGTGTGTGTGTGTGTGTGTGTGTGTGTGTGTGTGTGTGTGTGTGTGTGTGTGTGTGTGTGTGTGTGTATGTAATATTTGAGGAATGCACATTATTACATTACAATGTATTAACTATTAGGTAACTGCTGTCTATCCGACCTTTTTGCAGCAATATATACAATATTACAATTAGTATTATTACTAGTAATTTACCAATATAATTCGTCATTAAAACCATCGATCGACAAAACCTCTGCCGGATCATTAATTATAATATTATGTGCGTATTACGATCGCGGTGCGTTCTATATGTATTATTATGATATTTCATACAGTCTGTATGATACAGATACCTATGCATATATAAACTGTGGGGGTAGGTGTACATTTAATGATAGTAATATACTCCACGGAGGTTTCCCTCCTCATAATATTTCAGCCATAGATATTATTTATTATTTACAGTGATCATTATATATTATTATTAAAAGTTTAAAGTATTTTTATATAGTATTTATAACGCAATTTCGAATTTTACCATGGGAGAAAAATAAAGTAGCAAAGCGAAACGTCCATTATATTCGTCCGATGTCTAATCCGCTCTAACTAGAAATAATATTATTATTTTTATAGTAATCGATCTACGTCAGAAAAAAAAACTGATATATATTTTGTATCTCTCACTCTGGTGTGTATATGGTGTTATAAACCCGCTGCAAACATAATCTCTTGGAGTAAAAGAAAATGCCAGCGGAGGATTTATAAATTAATCAATTTTGACGCAAATACAGAGCTCGTCCTAACATTTAGGGCTTTTATTAAAGCAATGTAAGCATTATCTATGAATTATACAATAGGGAACATTAAACTCTTGTGTAATCTATAACATTTTGACCGGAAGTATGAAGAAAAAAAAAGTGGTATCCGAAATACTACTGTTCGAACGAGTTCTTGAAAGTTTAAGGACATAATTCGTTACTATATTATATCTTATACACAAGTATATATCCACATTATTATAATAATATTCGGTTGAAGTTTTGTGGGGGGCTGTCGATGTGCATGAAAAAAATTATTAATATTTTTTTTTTTTCAAAAAGCGAATTAATGATGACGGCCGACAGCAGCGTTCAAATAATTTATTTGAATAACGTATTAATCTCCTGATGTGTATTAATGAACAAGATATTATGAAACTTCTATTTGTCTTGTGCTTGTCACTCGTACATAATATTACTATTACAATATTAACGTCAGCTTTCATCACCCTCCGACCACGTTTAAAATAATATGTATACGCCGTTATATGGAAACATATAAACGAGAGGCAAAAATCTATTACCATCGCCGAACTATAAGCTGAGGTACATAAATATGGTCATATATAGATATATAATATACAGCTGTACAGTGTAAGTTAAAAGTTTTTATATGTTTATTATGCCTGCATAATATTATGTATATTTATCCTCAACTGAACTGGACCTAGTGAAAACCTCAGTATTAAATTTTATTATTCGCCCTTTCGTACGGGTGCAGGTTTTTTTTTTTCTAGAAGTGAATTTCCTTTTAGACAGTTTTCGTCTTGAAAAAAAAAGCTAATTAAAATCACCACCGAATTTCGCCTTCACGCCGCCGGCATCGCGTCGATTCACGTTTTCGATAAAGCCCAGCCAAATGAAAACGATAACAACATATTAATATATAAGATACAGCTGGTATAGGTATATAATGTAGTGAATGAAGTCACTTATATACATACGAGTGTATAAATTTATTCGTTAGTTACCGCGGTGGTTACAAATAATATTGAATATTTCGACCATATATATTCGTCAACTGATATCTAAACGGAAAATAAGGAGAAATGGTAAAGGTATTATACACACCTATATAGATTACACATAGCAGCTACAATATGGTATATGTCGTAAAGCGTTTAAACCCTTGGCTGGTCCACGATTAATAACAGTTGCGTGTATTCATACAGGGTGATACTTTCAAGTTTAACGAACGTATTCACACGAACAGTGAATAGGAACTCATTGCATTCAATTTTTAACCATCAAAAAAATTTTTTTAAATATAATAGTCACAAGACTTGAAGTATAATTTGTACGCATATTCACAACAATATCTACTACAAAAGATATTTTTTAAAAAAACATAATTTTTCATAACTGATTTTTAGATTTATTTTAAGTTTTATTCTCTAAAGACAATAACCCACGACCTAAATCTGATGGTATGAAGCAGGCTTTTTTATGAATATCATTTATAAATATCAATTCATTTATTTTTATTTACGTTTAGCATTCGATATTATTGGTAAAATGTATGGAAATTTAAATATCGTGGCATTCAAAAAATCTTAACGAAATTAAAAAAAAAAAAACGTAGTTTTATATAGTTCTAAGTATTTAGTGGAAATATGTCCAAAGTGGCTACCTCGGGAAAGTTATGGTGATACGTTCACGCTTTTCGTTATTCATATAGATACAGTATAATAATTATCGCGTAGGCATATATATTTTAATTAAAACATGAAAACCGACCGAGCCACCGAGGTGCCTAATGAGTATACTTGTTGTGAGAAAGAATCACCCCGTATAATATAATAATATATAAAACAGACACCTCGGCATGGCGGTCAGCTGGATAAATGCGAATGGCATGAACCTCAAATAGAACAGGTCAGACCGGCCACAGTCATTCATTCGCCAAATGAATTGAGCTCAGCTTGAAATTAACTCGGGGAAATCGAATCGGATGTTGTTCACTCTCTCGCGGCGGGCTAATCGATAATCTGATAATTCTGGCGGTGTGTATGTACTGTTTTTTTTTTTTTTTTAAATCACGTTCAGATACTTTTTTTCCAATAGTGTCATTAAATATAGTTATATACCGATGCAATATATAGAAATTAAGTGACTTTTGTTTTCAAAACTGTTCGTACTCGCCACTATATACTTGTTTGTGCTCCGTGGCGCTTTGCATATAAATGCGAGTTACTTCCAGCATAGTATTAAATACTATGCTGACTTGTGTTCCGATTAACGGATGACCACCGCAACAGACTACAGACAAAATTAAGGAAGACTAAAATAATATATTCATCATGATACAATAAGAAATAAAAATATATAAATAAATGCGAGTTGTAAGTAAAAACAAAAATTGGTATACCTAACGTATAGATAATACCTACTAAAAATGCAAATCACACGAAGGACTTTGTATAGAGCAATATTTAAACGATTGTTAATGACGCCGATCAGTGGTGGATCTAAATGAGGAGGTCTAAACCCAAAAACATTTGTAGGGACCCGAACATCATTATTTCTTAGGTACTTAAGTTTCTTTTATTAGGTACGTTAATTTTGTATTTAGTAATTTATGTAGGTTAATAAGCTATTATTGAGCTGTAATGTATCATTGTTAATTACCTATATAATAATTCTACTAATTCTAGCACTCTAACGATCTTTTAATCCTTACTTGATTACAACAAAATAATAAAATCTATGTTGTCTTTAGCTGTTGAGTAAATATTGTCGTTTACCCACTGTTTTTACTAGGTATTCTCACTTATTAAGAAAAGGGATTTTACTGGTTTTTGACCCACTCAAGTATCAACTGTACCAAGTTTTCTGCCAGAAACAACACTCAACAATAAGATTTAAGGAGATTTTCTGTTCCAAAACCTATCTAATATAACAAACACAAAAATAAAACACATATTATTGTAAAACCAATAATTTCTGCACTTTGCTCATGATCTAAAAATATCGAAAATTATGATGATTTTAACGATCCGCTCAAAATTAATATCAAAATATATCGTTTCATGTAGGTATGCGAAATATACAGTCATACAGACAACATTAAATTATTTTTTACTTAAAAATAACATATTATTGGTTTATATTTTCTGTGAAAGTTTTCAGCTTTATTTCAGAATAAAGACTATCCGATATATGGTAGGCACAAAAAACATAATTTATGAAATAGTTAATTTATTGTTGAATTTAATTATGATATTCTTGATTTGTTTTTAATCTTGTTAGTTATTTTAATACTTTTTATTAGATTTTGCTGGACATAAATTTATAATTTCTTCGAAAATGTATTTGCAATCCAGACTAATTTTTAACAGACCATCAGTGTAATTTATGTTGCAAATTTGTTCACAAAATTTGATTATTCGTTCATCCTATAATTATCTATGGATTTATACATTTTTTACGCACACTTTTTTTTAAATCTTGACCATTTTTAGTTAGGCTAAGCTCTACTATGAATAGTAATGCGATTATTCATCACAGAAGCTTTCAAGATAAGATATATAATATACACTCAATCACTCGACGTTCTTAATACGTTTTTGTTTTAAATCCCCGTGTTATTTCATAAATAAATTTTCTTTTAAGTTTATTTGATTAAATCATGAGTATTTTGCGTCGTTTACAAAATACCAACTACTTTTATAAAAATAAAAATATATATAATATAAATAAATTGATCATTCTGCAAACACATTTAAAAATAAATAAATACTTTCTAGGGACATACCTAATTAAAGTATCAAAAGGCATGTTCACATTTTTTCAAATTCCTAGCGAGCGGTTATTACAATGATAATTTTTTCTATTAACAATTTTCAATTATTGTGTAAGGTCTTGGATAGTATTTTATAATATGTAGGTTCAGCACATTTTTAAACGATATTTAAACAATATTTTGTTAAGAGGCCATTTTTTGATGTGCAACAAGTTCAGATTTCTAATGCAATGATAATAAATCGTTGCTTTCAAATTTGTAATAATAATTTAACACATAATATTCACCACTGCAACATCCAGCAATGATTATTGAGACAAGCAAAGTGAGACGAGTGCTCAAACGACTTACATTTGAAATTTGTCCGTAGTGTTCTATAATTACTGCATACATCACGCGAGTGTTTAACTGTGCAATGTTCAAAATTCAAATTAAATCGCAAATACCTACAAAACTTTACTAACCATTAGCGACCTCTTAAAACAGAGTATACAGAAACCACCATCTTTCGGCAACTTTGACATAGCTACTAGCTAGGTATGTACCAAGTACATTTTCTGCGAAATAGTTTTCCACACCTTCTATATTATATTTATATATAACGCGTATAATGAAATAATTTAATTATTGTTTTGGTAATTCGAAACTAGGCGCGATCGCTGAAAAGATGCACGGTCTGTGTATAATTTTGTTTTGAAAAATATGTTTTTCCTGAGTACCTAGATACTTAGTGATGAATCAACCACAATTTTTTAATTAATTAAAATGTTTTGGCGAACAATGACAATGTCCAATGTAATAAGAGTGGAAGTGAGATAAATTTGTACATACGTAATGGGCAAAGAGAGGAGAGCTTTTCGTTGGAAACTATAAGAATGTCAAACAACTTTTTATTTTTATTCATGGAGTGATACTATCATTTGAAAATTTTTTTATTTCTTTTAAAATTATTACTTTTTGTTCGCCGGTAGACTGCACACTTTATTTGTAAATTACCGGTAGATCGCATACTATATAACTACCGGTACTTATTATAATCACGTTGGAGTGATTTTTTAATCATAGCACAACAATGGCTACCTATCTTAAAATAAATTATGTACCTACCGTTGTCTGACGTGGAAATTTCGATTCAAATAATCTCGTGCAATAAATGCAACAAAAATAAGTTATGATTATCCGAGCTTAGTTCAAACTATAATATGCAGAATTGTAGAACACTGCAAAGTACACAGCGAGAGTGGTTTTGCTTACGTTTCGTATAAGTAATAGACGGCGACACCAAATATTAATGGCTGTCGGCCTTGTGGGGTTTGGCGGGGGTATAAGTCAACCTTTGTCCCTCTAAATAATTTTTGTCATTAATCTAGTATACTTATATTCTATTATTATTATGGCTGTGTGGTGCCCTGTGCGTTACGGATAAAATATTGTAATTATTCGTCGTAAATAATTTATATTGTTACTTAATTTATTGTGTAAACCTACAACTGTTATTTTAATTAATTTAATATTATCCGTTTTTCAGCCCCGTACAACATACGAAACTTAAACGACGCCGTGTTCTCCAATCCACTAGGGACAAAACAGTGTACAGTTTCAGGAGTGCTTTATAATCACAGTCAAAAGGTACAGTGTACTATTTTAACATTTTATTACGGCCGTAAATTAATTATAAGACGTATGTAACGGCGATGGGCCGCCGTTTGCAGCAAAACGTATAGAATGCATATTATTTTTGATTCGATGTGCGTGCGAATTTAAATAATAGTTTAACTCCACTAAATTATATATTATACTTTGTGCTATTCGTTGTATACACACCTGCCGCAACATTTCGGCGTGACGGTATACAATATTTTGCGCAATTAATGGTATATAACCGCTTTTTGTATGGCTTTATGTATACCTTTATGTATGTGCAGGGTATTATACATAAAACACCGTGCGTTGTGTTAGGTTAAGGATATAAGGTACAATAATATTATAATGATATTATACCATGATACGTAATGTACATAATATCAATACCTATATATATCCATAATATCATAATATATTATACCAATGTTAGAGTAGTACCGAGTACCTACTACGGATAATGTTTTACAAAAAAAGAAATTCTAGCTGGGTATGGTATAATATAGTATGATTTTTGACGTTTTCCGTTCGATTTCATAATATGACCGAAATAAGTTTAGTTTTCTAATAATTTTGGGCGGGCCATTACCTATACCTAAAACCTAAATAATTTTCGCAACGGCTCAAGTCCCCCAATACTCTCGCTCTAAGACCCTTGTCGCGCCTTCATCAGTTCCTATGTAATATTATATTATAATATCGTGTTTGTCATATTATACGTCTTAATAAGTATATAATATATAAACGCTCGACACTAAACTATTATACCGTTGGCCGTTGCCAACCACTAACCAGATTGAGACTGCACTCATGAACGACCGCAGGCATTCTGTAAATTAACAATTTCTAAATTGCAGATTACATACCGGTAAATTAAATTTCCCACGACTCATGTACTATATTCTTTACTTAATCAATTTCAAATTTCCTTTTCACGATTCCCGAACATCGTACCTCATCTCGATTTACCTATTCCCCTAATTATGGATGCAAAATTAGCACGTCAGACGATTGCAAAATTAGTTATGACTGCTGCAGGCTGTAGCGATGCGGACACCCATCGTCTTTAATTTTTAATATCTATTGATCATCCATAAAATTATTCTACATGCGCGGCAAATTGTCTGACAGCACAACCACTCCCTACCCAAAACCGAATTTGATTGCGCAATCAAAGGGCGTGGACTGCAGGAGTTAGACCATAATATTTGCATAATACATGGTACATATTATATTAATATTAAATAATTAAATAGCATATATATATATATATATATATATATACGAACGTAATATGTAAATATAAATCTAATATTACACACGAAGGCCATCATAAATTCAGCGGTAATATATAGGTATAAATATAATATTAAGCACAAAGGCGATCAGAAATTCCGCATTCAGTGTAGGTGTACGGTTTGTTTGAAACTAAACTCATGTACGCCCAAGTGATTCAAATTTCGAATGCTGATACAAATAAATTCGACTACACAAGTGTATTACTCGAGTTTTTAAGTTTTACGCCATTATCTATATAGAATGTATAACATTATAATATTATACTGTACACGGTTTAAGAATTCTCAACAAGAGAAAAGAAAAAGATTCGAGTTATCGAAGTTTTTGAGTAATAATAAAAATCGAATTTCAACATAATATATATTATATATGTTACGAGTAATGTCCGATATCAGGGTAATGACAATATTCACCGGGTAAACTCGACATTACACTGCATGCACAAGTACAACATTACCCTAACTGTAGTTTATGTTAAACTTTGAGTAATTTTGGGTTTACACGAGTAATATCGATATAACCCGAGCATATTTGGACCTCGGGGTAATAGTAACTTTGCAAAATAAAAAGAGAAATTAATTTTTTTGTGTTAATTTTTTAACTATTAAAATAATATTATTATTATTTAAAACGTATAACTAGGTAATTAATGAAAACATGAGAATGGTAGGCGGATCAACAAAACTTAAGACTGAAATAGACCGTGACAAATGTTGGAACTTATAATAAAAGCTGCAAAAGACCATAATGGCCAGCAAAGCAAAAAAACTTTTAATTTTATTTACTTGTTGTTACATGTTAAGCCATTATGACGCCTTGAACTGCATAATACGCCAGTGGCTTAACATTTACATGTATTTGTATCACATTTTGTTTTACATAAGCATTTTTTATACCCCTTCAGGTCATGACCCCCATTTAAATATTGCACATTAGCTCTTAAAGATTTTATTACATTACTGACATTTTCAATTTTTAAGTTAGTTTCTCAACTACTTACAGTTAATTGGTTGTTTGGGTATATCTATGGTATCTAATGTTTCGTTTATATTTCCTAATTTTTAATAGAAATTGTAATAAACAAAAACATTTTTCAGTTCGAACCTCTATCTGCATTAGGTACCGAAACTATCAGTGTCACCGTTTTTGAAACATTTATGTTTATTAATATTGATCTGGACTTAATTTTTTCCCCATTTCGATTTAAATGTTCTTTCGATTTATTCACTCTATGGTCTCTATGAATTTGTTTCAATTACTTATTATCAACAATGTCTATCTACGATAGTACATCAATATAACATGATATACGTATTTTCGTACTTTTCAATCAACTGCCTTACTTCAGAAATCGACTGTCAATATAATATTGTAAAATACCTAATTATTATTTTATAGGCACGCAATTTGTTTATAATTATTTATAAGATTGGTCGAGTATGGTCGACAATTATAACGTTCACATATATGATTGACATCACCCAAACGATCGGGAAATCTCGACATTACACACATTTCGATATCATCCGTTACTGAACGTATATAATATAATATAGCCGAATTTAGCCACAATAGAGCATCTAATGGATACCTAAGCCAGCTTTTATTTTTTTTTTTCATGTTACGCGTGTACTGCTTTCGATAAGGAACTCTGTGCGTTTAACGAATGTATACAAGTACAGCACATACAAAATATACATTATATTATCACCTATATAATAACAATGGCCGTGTTTGCGTTTCAACAGATATTGTTTACCGACCACTGTAAGGCGTGCATTTGCATCGACGGGCAGATATTTTGCTATTGGCAATGCGACGACACAGCTCCTGCAGACACAATGGACGAAGAGATCGACGACGAACCGCAATCCACGTCCACGACAAACAGTAATATATAACAATAGAAAAACATTTCAATGCGTGGGTGGTCTATAAAATGAATAATATATAAATACGTTTATTCAAACCTACTCGTACAAAATGTATGCTATGTAGATACGCGAGGTTCACGACTGTTTGTTTTCGATTCTCAAAAAAAAAAAAAAACACAAACAAACAAATAATTTACAAATCTGTTTTTTTATCACTGTTTGACAATATAATTTATCCTTATTTGTACCTTTATACATATAAAGGTATTGTTTACTTTTATACAGGTACAGAGTTCAATAGAACTGCAGCAAGAGAATAACTGTACGTCTGCAGTGTATAGTTTTCACTTGTGTTCTTCACTTTTAATATTCGCAATATTAAACAAGTGCAACCGCACGTCGATATAATAAACCATATTATGTACTGCTTCAATGTCGTTAAGACATGCAAAGGCTCAACATTTTAAATTTGATATTTTCATTAAGCCGGTACCTAATTTGGAAATTTGTTTTCTATGCCTACCACTCATTTTTCTTCACATATTCTACACTTTTTTCGTATTTACATACATTATGCTTTGTCCAAAAACTTTCGAACGCCATCCGTCGACCGTCAGTTATAATAAGTTATAAGTAATAACTATATATTTTAATGCATTTCGAAAATCTTAACAAGTAGGCAAATTTTTTTTTACGAGCACTTACGTTTTTTTTAAAACGTCCCGTGTTGACACTACGAGTACAGTTTATGTAGTAAATCGAGCTCCGCGCGGAACTGTTTCGTAATTCGCAGTGATTTATTGTTGCTTTCAGATTTATAATATGTATATAAATATTATACAACTATACATACACTGCAGCATATGTGTAAGGATTAGGTACACGGTGGCGAGCAAAGCGGCAGCGGTATCCACATCCGTGTCCTGTCCGTACTTTTTTTTTAATGTTTTTACCAAAGCTTTTGTCTGTGTACAGTAGTATAAAGGTATATAAATACAACAGCTTGACATTTGCAATATTTACGAGTTAAAACAATTCTATACACCTAGAAAGTATACGCCAGTATGTGTGTATATATAATATAGGTATAATGTGTGCACGGTAAAACACTATAACCTAAAGACAATAAATAATCAGACAGAACAAAAGCCCCGTGTACGTGGGGGGCAGAAAAAACATTAAAAAAATAACAGTCATTATTGTACATGTAAATAATGTAGCGATGATAGTGATAACTGCGTGCGTATATATTATTGGGATTAAAATCTTTTATATAGTATTATCGTCATATATATATATCGTTTTCCGTAGTTTATAATGCGCGGACGTGTGCAGCGCATAGTGCACCGATATCCGAAGGGGCTGAAGGGTTAAATAATATGCAGTTTGATGCATTATATATTATCTATACATATTAATCTATACCCTGCAGCTGTGGTATTAAGTTGAAGTGTTTTTACCAATGACGTGCGGATGGATAGTGCGCCGTTGAGTGCAGTTAAAGACGTAATATTTACAAATTTAGTATAATATAAAAATTTGAAAATTTTATCTCAAACAATAATATTATTTTTTCTTTCTCGTCTACTGCAGTGTAAAGTATCTAACTGTGGTACTACCTATGATTATAAAAAATAAAATTATATAGTACTATGTGAATACTACCATGACAATTTGCATTGTATTATATGAGTTATTTACATTTTTGGAGTGCTTTGACATCTGCAATATCCATTTAGAAACTTGTACGTTTATTTTTTTTGTAATTAATACACACTGTTCTGAAGTGTACATATTATTTACAATTAAAGAGTCCATTGTATGAGGGTTGGCAATAGAAATATACGATCTCATACCCTTATCCATGTGACCATGTCCTGCAGTAACCAATAACAAATAACCAGTAGGAAACAAAATAGTTCATATTTAATAATACCCATCAATCATCGAAATGTAGAATAAATAGGTACATCTTATATAATATTGTTTCTCTTTGTCTCTTCTATATACCTAATAGACACTATGCACCTACCTATATGTAAATAATGTAAGCAGTGGCGTGCCCAAGAAATTTTAATCGGGGGTAGGGGTGTTATAACTAATAATACATTTAAACGAATTGTGGTGGTAATACCAAAGACACACTTAAGGTGAATACACTGAATGTAAGGGTACACTAAAAATTAAAAATGGTTTACGTTTGACATGCTACAGGTACAATGGCGAGAAATGTCTACATATAGCTTTGCGCGTACACGTATCGCTTTGAATAATAACGTCCGGAAATGTATTGTTTTACAGTAATTTCGACCACCTTCGAAACCGATGTGAGCTCGAAATCGACAAACTTTGTACCGCACTCGAGCCCCTCGGACGTCTCGCAGACAACCGCCGTGACACCCAACGAAGACGCCGAGCCGTTTTGCCTCGTTATGGGTAAATAATATTATACCGCAGCAGCGACGATGACCGCGTCGAGCTGTTAACCCGACCGAATAATAGTTGTTATTACCTAAAACATGTTATTGTTCATATCGAATCTGTTTCGTCCGCAGGCGTCAGATATAAGCAGGGCAGCGTTTTGCCGAGGGACGCGGGATCCTGTCTGGAATGCCAGTGCGGCCAAAACTCGCAGATCGCGTGCAGCCCGAAGGACTGCATAACGTTGAATTCGTTGGGCGACGAGGACACTTCCGAACCGGATTTCTACGGCAACAACAACGGCGAACAGAACAACGGAAACTTCAACATGGACATGTTTGCCGTCAACGTCGTCTGATGGAAACCGTCGGAGGAGCGAGAGAGAGAAAGAAAATTATTGATATTAAATGATGCGTCTTTTACGATTAATACCTATGCGATTTGTTTTACAAAAACAGCTATATCAATATTATTATTATTACCATATTGTAATGCCCGCCAAAACGTCTGCAATAATAATGATAACAATATTATTCCCTTATTATTTACTCAAACAGTTATGGTTTTTCGTCTTGGAGTTTTCGATTTGTTACGCATACTTAGTATTATAGTTAGTATATAGTTTGTTTTTTTTTTTCATTGTTATTTCATATTTAACAGTGAATCATTATCTTTTCTACAAAGTAATAAGTAATAAATTCCCGCATTGAGAAAAAATACGAGCTGTGACCGTTTAAAAATAAAAATTCCCTCTTCTATAGACATAATGACGCATTCCCCGGCGAAATTCGTGGTCTTGTCATATTTAAATATTTTCCAATGCCCAATAACAAAAATCAAGTTTAATTTAAATTTAATTTGACATTTCAAACCCAATAACCACAAACAGTGCTTGTCGACGTCTTGCCACTTTTAATTCAATAAATTAATATAATATGATATTCTTGTATATTATTAAACATTTAATAGTATCATATACGCACTATTATTACCTACCTATTATAGTGAGTGGTATATCGCGTGACAGGCGGTACATTGGAAACAGAATATCCGAAATAATGATCTTCTGCAACCTATATGCCTTGCAGAACTTGCAATTTATGTAAAAAAGATGTTGTTAAGGCATTATATTTTTTTTTTTATTCACATCCATAAAAACAAGGAAAATTTGAAACCGATAAAAAATATATCATTTCAATACACGATGTGTATGAAGGAAAGACCAAGTCGCTTAGGGTATCGAGGTAATCCGGCCCATACATATAAATATACAATATTAGGTATAATTTATATTATTATGTCGTAGACATTGTGTGATAATAATAATAATCTGTACATAATAAGTAATAATCTAAAGTCGTTGTTTCGTTGCCAGTATCATATTGTATTGAAACTACAGAGAGTTTAACACATTGTTAGGTTATAAACGTATAGTTCAATAGAAAGTTGCATAAAACATTAGTGATTCGTTCTTTGGACCAGTCATTTTTGGAATAAAAATAATTATTTTTAATACAATAAATTATTCAATTTTATTGTGTTTCTTTTGTTTTATTATTCTCAGTTTTAAAAATTAATCATAATGATTACAGTGATTACACCGTTAAATGATCGTTCTCACATTTAACTGTACATACATGTGATTTTGACATGTTATATTATATAGGTGCCATATCAAATTGTAAATGTTATCTTGAGCGACCTGGTCTTTCTGCCCCATACTGTGGGGCATACTTTCATTACAACGCAATAACTTTTCACAGCCAGATCAACAATCCACAATATTCTGATAAACAGACTATAATAATATAAATGCCTATGTAGTAGCTATGTGTTTAATGACCCAAATGTATGTACATATATTTTTATTTTTACAAAATATGTAAATTTTCATATACAAACGATAGTAACTGACTATTACAACGAGTATTAATTATAAATTATTTAAATATTTTAAAGTTTGAACTAACAATTAATATATTTTATATCGTTTATTAGTAAGTATGTATTAACTAAGTATTTTACAATATCATTATTATTTTTTATTTTATAAATAAAGCATGATTTTTTTTTCAATTGTGCACTGTGTATACCAAATATTATGATATTATGATAAGTCATAAGTAGTATATAACAGTTTTATTTGTTATTACTCATAAGTTATTTTAGTGTAGACATCCTTATTAATCATCCATGATTAAATAACTAAAATTTTCACTCAGATGAAAGATTTTCAGTATAAAATCATTGTAAAGAAAACTATATTAATACATAATTTTTTTCTTGCAAAAATACATTTTTTTATCGTCTGAATTTAAATTGTTTGAACTAATCTATGACTATTTCATTAAACATACGTTTATATAATTACCCTTTTTAAATATTGTTAAATAATTAGAAATTACTACTATTATAGTTAATCTATTATCTTATACTAAATTATAATTTAAGTACCTCATATCTGTAGTCATAATCGGTATATTTAGATATGTATACATACATTTTATAATACATATCTCCATTAAGATATCATAGTATTTCTAATGAATAAAAATGTAATAGGTACCTTACTTGCCGAAATTATTATGGAAATAATATAATGTGTGTGTAATCTGAATATTTATATTTCTTATCATTTACCAATTATTAGCGTACATTGCCGGTTAATTTTATGTTACATGTTTTCAATAAATATTATATATTATAAAACTTACTATTCACATCGATTATACTGCTGTTATTAAAATAACGTGGAGGCATAAATTATACTTGTCGTCTAATTTATCATACAGGGTTTTTGTTTTTAATAAGCGCTCCCATACACTTGCTTAATCGTCTATCAAATACATAACAATAATATATGCCTACTGCAGTATACATATAAATTATAAGTTAAATGTCATTGTTTTTATTACGTTTAACTTATACATTAGCAACTTAGGGTATGGATGCTGTATGGGTTGAAGCACGTAACAAAATTATGAGTTAAAATTGAACCACGATTTTGTTGTAGCTAAGACCGCCTATCTAAAACGCCGTGTGTAGATAATATTATTACCTATATTGAAAATATTATATCTATAATAGCATTGGTTTTATAATCTAATATATTATAAAAATCTCGTGTCACAATATGGAAAATGTATGTCGCCAAACTCCCCCGAAACGGCTTGACCTATTTTCATGAAATTTCGTGTATATTTTCAGTAGGTCTGAGAGAGTGATAAAAACTATTTTTCATACCCCTAGGTCCAACCCGGGGATGTGCTCAAACGGGGATTTTGAGATTTACGGTGGAAATTGTTGTTTATCTATGGGTTTTTAAGTTATTATAATAGTAATTATTGGTTGTCATTATTAGTTAATCGTTAGTTAAATTATTATTAATAACGTACATATTACTGTACTAGTATTAGTATTTTGTTTGTGTATTGGTTTATCAAGCATGCATTAAATCGGATTGTCGCATATTTCCCATCAATATGTTGTACTTATAGCCGGCCTTCGGTGGTGACCGCAAACCACCGCTGGTGAATTGTCTACTTGATATGCTATCACACATTGTCCGCGATCCGACGTAGTCGGATTGCCTACCAGGGTGGCTGAATTGAACTTACTGCAGCAAGTTGCATCCAAAAGGAGGTGAACAATCACGATTTTTTTAAGAGTTGTCATTTTTTACGGGCAACTATGTCCACGGGATTAGCTAGATTAGGTGCAAAATCATGGTGGTAACTCGAATACGACGCGTAACGAAAATAATAATGTTCAGATGACGTATAAATCCAAAACGGCTCGACCGTTGTATATTTAGTAGGTATGAGAATAGGTCATAAGTATTTTTCACCCTCCAAAATTGTCCGCGACGTAGTCGGATTGCCTACCATGAGGGAGGCTATATAGGTTGCATCCAAACGGAGTTGAACAATCACAATTTAAAAATTAGTTATTTTTATTTGACCACCAAAATATCCACTAGAAATAATTTATATGGCAAAGCAACGTTTGCTGGTTGAGCTAGTTTAAGCTAGTATATTATAAAATCAATGATTTTAGATATCAAAATCATTATTACGAAGTCCTATAGAAAAATATAACCAACGAACAGAACAGCCGGCTGTAACAAGACTCCGCAAAATACACGATTCCGCATGGTTTTAAATGCAACGTTGCCATATCGAAAAAATATGTCTAAACAAAACATATTATTATATGAGAGATTTTGACAATATTATATTATTGTAACTTCCCTACATATCGTTTTAACAGCACTTTTGGAAATATATAGTTGAGTTTTATAGTTATGCAGGCACGTATACAAGAGGAGTTCAACCCTCTCCCCCACCCCGAAATAATGTCTTTTATTAAGTCAAATTATACACATATTATTATAAAATATTTTTTTTACTAGCTGTTGACTGTTTTTCTCTGTTTATTAGTCGGGTATGAAAAACAAGTTTATACATAGTATTATAATTGAATGATTTAGGTGATTACTGAGAACTACGAACATGTGAGAACTGTATCGTTGCTATATATAATATATTATATAATTAGAAAACTCATTTTTAGTCAATCATCTTATTTTATTTTCATACATGATATTATATACTTACATAAAACACGTTTAATTACTTTTACAAAAAAGTGGCCTGGCAATGAAAAAAAAGTTTGCCTGCTTAAAAGTTGTCACACCCTTACTTTAAGACTCAGATGACGCCACTGGATTACTGCAGACTGTTGAAAACCCGTATTTTGATGTACCTAGGTATTGTTTACCACACAGGGATAATTCGGGTGGTACAGGACTTTTGGGACACACCATATTATATACTTTATACAAAAACTTATCTTGAAACTTAAATGAAACACCGTAAGTCAGGAACACATGCAAAACCTATCTGCTTTAGATCCGATTTGCGGCAAATAGACTGATCATAAGTTGATACGTCCCGTTTTTGAGCATCATGTCACCTGGTCTGGGTAAACTTCGAACTTGAAGCTTTTTGTCCCGTTATAATACGGTTTGTCTCCTTATCAATCATAATAATTATTATTATACAGGTACCCAGTTTCAATTTATAATTAATTTTGTAGTTCCTCCCGCATTAATCATTAAAATATAGGTACGTCGTACGTCATGTAGTACAATATATTATCTGTGTTAATCGATTTCTGAATAATATGTAATCCGCCCATGACATATTGTAGTAGTTCGCGTACGGGATATCACGGATAAATAAACCAATACTATCATGTGAAATTATCGTATTGTTTTTAAACTGCGTGTAGCTCGAAATGGGAAATATAATTAAAAATCGTATACGACTACGCCATTTAGCGGCAAAAATTGACTTAGCCTCACATATTTAAAAAAAAATCAAATATCCAACGGTAGATGGCGCTGTTATTATCATCCTGGCGCGTTGTTGTCTGAATTCATGAGGGGGAATAAATATCTAAACAATATATTATTTAAGATTTAAATTGCAATCACTTTAATTTTTTATGTGTAGTTAGGCCAGTTAGGGTATACAACATTTTGAAACACAATTTTAGGTATAACAACAAAATATATATAAGAACAAAATGATTTAAATAATTTGTTATTTTAGTATTTATTAATTGTCTTATTGTTTTGTCAAATTACGTATAACACGATAGGTATTAAACTTGGGATGATATTTTTTTTAAACCATACCCTCTATTGTATTTTGCTATTAAACTTTGCGTTAATTATCAATATATTTCTTAAACATTTTGCCGCGCTTTTCATGCTTCAGTCGAGATCTTTTGATTTTGTAATATTTGAATACCTACCTAATAAATTATTTTGTTTCTAAAATATCTAATATATTTCTGACTGTTCGGCCAGCCATCCAATAGTGGATAATATTTTACGTTTTACCAGTGTACGTACTCTTTCCAATTATATTATGGCTTTAAGATATCTGTTCTTCACAAGAATATATTATTTGAAATTCGTTTTCATTTTCAGCTTTTGGTAAGTTCTGAGTCTCACTATGGCACTATGCGAGCATAGTTTACTATAGTTTATCTAGATCAGGGGTCTTCAACCCGCGGCCCGCCTTGTCATAATATGCGGCCCGCGATCACATTTGAAATTAAACATGTATATTTTCTATTTCGATAAAATTATAACGGCTAAGCCATCGCTATCGGAAATATGCGATAAGATAAATTTAATTGTACCTACTATACCTACCTACCTACCTAGATATAAATGACCTAACCTACCTAGAGATAAATGTTGGCTGTTGCCTGTTAGTTTCAACTTTTTTCCAAATTGAGTTTATCAGGTGTAACTGTAGCAAGGCGTATAGAAGAACTAGGAACTGATATTGAGAGCACCCTAAAAGAACGTAAAATACATGTTTTTACTACGAATGCGGCCCGCAAGATTATTAAAAAATAATACGTGGCCCGCTGCATAAAAAGGTTGAAGACCCCTGATCTAGATAATAACTCGAAAATTTGCAAATTATTTTGTAGTCGAAAGATTTTAAGATGATAATTTTTATATTTGAAGATTTAAAAATGTATACAAGGTTTCTTAAAAGTAGTTCATACTGTAACCAAAAAGTCAAAAAAACATAAAGGCACAGTTTTATTTGTATAGATACCTATTTTAAGTTTAAATTTGTACGAAATTAGATGTTCAAACGAAAAATAACAAATTTTAGTTATTTTGTTGTATGTTAATTTAAAAATAAAATTCCTGGGTATTTGAAACTTAATTTGCTTGCGTAAATTATAATTTGAGAGCAGCGGGAAAATTTTTTTAGAGTTAGTAAAATATGAATGAATGAATCAAGAATTTTTGCACCGGTCCTGTGAATTCAAATCGCATCCGTGTAAGAGGGCGCTGCTGACAGATTAACTATAATTAAAATATATTACTTATACTTAATAGGTATATTTTTATACGATTTATCTCTTTCCAGCACAAGACGGCATATGTAAGTTACCATAAGTGTAATAAATGTTACCTTAGATGCATGGCCAATATATTTTAGAAAACAATTAATAAAATATAAATAAAAATTATTCAACAGTAATAAATATTGATAAATTGGTAAATGCCATGCCATCTGGTGGTATATTAACTAACCAAGTATAGTGGTCAGCAACGCTAACCACCAAATGAGAAATAATAAATTAATGTTTTATAGAAGGTTAGCAGTTTAGCATCACTAACTAAAGGCACCTATCGGGGTAGAAAGAGGGGACGTGTTCCCCCCTGGAAAATAATATAGTATGCAAAAAAATTTATAATATTTTATGCTTTGAATCCATGTTTATGTTTTACATACTTAAAATCATATTATCATCATAAACCTTATACTAGGTATCACGGACCAAGATATACTTAGTTATATCCACGATTAAAGATAATATGATTGCGTGACGACGACCAAAAAAGCGGCGATGCAAGTGCTTAAATCTAAACTGACTGCCTAGTGCTGTTGTCTAGTGGTTACGTCATGTAGAAAATACGAGTTTTTACATAATAACCACTAGACATGTAATTTATTGTCTCATACGTCGTTTTTAGCTTTTTTTAATTTTTTTGATATTAACTACCATCTTTAATCGTGGTTATATCTTAGTCCGTGATGTTATCGTTAGCACGATATCTATTCCGATTATCTATACCACCCGATCCGAGGACCGAGTACCACCCAAGGTGGATTGATCAATGGGTACGATAAATGGATCAATGGGTACAATGAATGGATCAATGGATACAATCAATATACTAATTATAGACGAAACGTTGTCTGTATATCTAAAACGAAAATATGTAAAGTTAAATTTATAATAAAATTGAGTTTTACTAATTATTTTGATATAGTCATTTCATATAAACTTATCTTAGTTAAATTACTTGATTATAAGTACTTAAGAGGCTAATAATTAGTATAATAGTTATTACTTATTAGGTATTCATAATATATTAAGGTTTTCAGCTTACACATGAAGGTATATGCAATCATTTTTATTTGAACAAATTCAGCTATATTGTTTACTTACTGCAATAACCCACCTAAGTACCTCCTATATTATTAGTTATTACTATTTTTATATTGTTTAATAAAACAAAAGATTTTTACTCATGAACTTATTATATATGGTTATACATAAAATACATATAATATCATGTTTTGTAAAAATTAAAACCGTTGTAAAATACCTAGTTAATAATAATAAGGTATCTCCTAATCATGAATGAGTATATAATTAATTAAGTTTCAATATATTTGCTTAATTCTAATATATTTAACATAATGTCCATATTTATTTATTATTATCATAAAATCTAAATGTACAATTCATTATACAGTTAAATAAAAGAACAAAACTATTTTTTGATTAATTTTGACCACAATTAGCGTTTGAAAAATATTAATTATAATAGTTTGAAAGTTTGCATCAGTAAATGGAAATTTTATAGAATATACTACAGGTATTATACACAAAAATGGCACATTGATGTTATATGTAATAGGAGGTGGGAGCCATATATGTTTGGATTTAATTTGTTTTATATATATCATTATTCATACGTGTATTTCTTACAAACTATATTACTTTCTTATTTACTTGTATATTGATTTATAAATACTTCATATTTTTGTAAAATTGGTTTCAGGCGTTGGAGTTATATAACAGAATAAAATAAAATATAGGTACTTACAAGCAGTAGCTGAAGCACATATTATATTATGAAAATGTCTAGAAACAAGTGTTTCTATCTTCTATTCCTAGTAAAAATTTTTTTGCAAGTATTTAAAGCCTACGTTTTTAAATTTGAACGATGCTGGATGATCCTTCCCCATAAAAATCAAAATTACTAAAAAGTATCCAAATTTTTTTTTAATCCCCTAAATTTCAAAGTATAGTTTTGAATTTCTCTCATGTCTCAACGCTCTAATGCAGTGTTGCATAAACAATTTATTAAATTTAATGGACCGATTGTGGGCTACTAAACCTTGTACAAGGGGCCATTAGCTCACTATCTAGTGCACTATTAGAGCAACACGGCACTAGAGTAGATTTATATTAAGTTATAGTTTTGCCATTAAAACTAAAAACAATATTATTGCCAATGTTGCGAGATGCCGAAAAAATTGATTCGCAACAAAAATGTAACTAAATAACATATTAAGCCTACAGAGTTCGGAGTTCCTTGTTATTAGTTTTATAGATTTGAATACTCCGAATAATATTCAATTTTGAAATATGAAATAAAAATGAATGATCTAATCCAAAGAAGTAAGAAAATTGAAAACTGATGACGATGTTATATTATAATAGGTATCTATCATCTATGGCAAACGCCAATCCTGGTCATTCGTCGGAGACGATTCGCAGTTCTAATAATTTCAATGAACAAAAAAAAAAATAGTAGGCCAACAATGGACGGACAAGTCGTTAAACGGTAATTTTGTACCTATACAACATTTATTCATATATTTCATTCTGCTTAAGTTAATTTCATAAAATATCTCGATACTATCAGTTCAGTGCGAGATGAAGACGGATGAAGAAATAGCAGTTCCTTGATATGAAATCTGTACTCTAGATATGGCACTCCTATATTCAACCCGAAGAGTCGAAATATTCGTAAGTTTTATTACCTATTCTATATGGGCTTATATTTACTTTTTAGGCTTAAAATTAATATTTATTGCTCGGGGGACGTAGATGCAAATTTTACGTGCAGAGCGTGCAATTTATAAAATACGTAAGCACAGGTGACGACGGCACACGCAGGTCGTAGAATTTTTTTTTTTTTTTTTTATTTTACATATGCACATACACAATCTATACATTTTGCACAATAAGCGTATAAGATAAGAGTAATAAAAAACATGGATTGCTTGAGGAAGAAGCCACCCATTAGTGGCACTTGCTTACTTGGAGTTATATTTAGGGTGATTGCGGGATAATTAATTTAAATGGTCACGACACCATTTCCTTTTAAGTCTACGTTGTGGATTTCCAGGGAGTGAGAAGGTGTGTAGCTCTTTTATTAGTGGGTTAGGGTGATTTTCAAGTCTGTCAAAAAAACGTTTGTAAAATAGTTTCACTACAGTTACAACAGGTAGAATACCTAGATCTTGGTGGAGAGTTTCATTAGAGACATAGAAGGGAGCGTTAGCGATTTTTCTAAGGGTAATATTCTGAAAGACTTGAATTTTGTTTAAATTTGATTTTTTGGCCGATCCCCAGAGTTGTAATCCGTATGTCCATATTGGCTTAAGGAGAGTTTTGTATACAAGTAGTTTTGTTTTTAAGCTAGTAAATTTATTTTTTTATAAAATTGTTTTTAGCGATCTAGATCGCGCGTTAAGGATCAATCTTTTAGCTCTTATATGTTTGTTCCATGTTAATTTTTGGTCAAGGATTAATCCTAAATATTTGACAGCATTGAGAGGTGGGATAGGTAAGTTATTTATTGTAACATTTGGACATTGACCGTGTCTAAGGGTAAAAGTTGTATGAACCGACTTGCTGTGATTTACTTTTACACGCCATTTTTCATACCATTCAGATTGTAAATTTAAATGAGACTGTAAATTAGTAGAGGCTATAATTGGATCGTTATGAATTGAAAAAATTACTTTGTCATCTGCGTAGTCGGCAACAGTGGTGTTTGGAGTTGTTGGCTGATCAGAGGCATATATATTAAAGAGCAAGGGGGAGAGGATTACTCCTTGAGGTACACCGGCGAAAATCGGGGTTATATTTGAAGTTGATGAGCCGTAACGTATTTGGAAGTGGCGATTTGTGTGGAACATGCAACACACATGCGTTCTTATGTCTCGCAAAAAAATTCTGAAAATTAGTTGAAATATTTTGAAAATTGCATTGTTTAGGTATGTATAGAAAACAATAATGAATAAATACATTATGAGGAATTTTGTATTACATTTACAAGGTTTTTTGATGAAAACATATTTATATTAATATCTTTCGGAATTTAACGGAGGAAATTTAAAATTTAAAATATTCATGAATAGCTAAAATCAAAATAAGTAACCGGGTAAGTGGGTACGCTCTGTTGTACAGAATGTTACTGGGGGACACTGTAATAGATGGTGTTAAATTTGAACTTAATGATGTTGTAGGTACCTATAAGTAGGTAATATCTTTGTATACGAAACACAATTCAGAGTGGAGAAGGATTGTCAGACTAGGATATTTTATTTTGTTATTTTTAATACGTTATATTTAGTTGAATTAACATTCTTTGCATAATATTGAATATAATTATATTTGTATATAAAAATTTAATTAGACGTTTTAAGAACCCACAAATAATAATTTTAAATTAAGTACCTACATTTTTTTTTATAAAAATAGAAAAACTTATAAGAAATCTTGTATTCAATTTTCAAATCTTAGTTATAAAAAAAAACTTAATCGAAAATTGTTGTATGCATATAAGGCATTCCTAGTTATAAACAGCACAACATAAACTATATACAGTTAAAATAATTATTTTTGTATAGAAAATGCTAATAATATAAACATTAAGTTAAAATTGTATGTAACTACGGACTATAAGATGCATGTTATAGAGTTACACCAAAAACCAATTTCGATTTTGCCGAAAACCAATTTTGATTAAAATTCCATTTTTTTCTTAATTTTTTTTTTTTTAATTGTCCCGACGTTTGTGATGTACGGGAATTTAAAATTTAGACTTCTCGAATGCATCAACTAAATTCACTTTCCCATCGGAAAAGATACTAGTTAAAAATCAAAGCTACAGACACAAAAAAAATGGGTTATAAAAATTAGAAGCACACATCATTCTAAAATTACATCATTCTAATCACACACCATTATTAAATAAAAATATACCTAATACAATTAAAATTAACATATTAAATACCTAATTATTATTAATTTTAAACACGACAGTAATCGGTGAAATTGTTAAACTTGGATAAAATTCTATACATTTAATTGGTATTATTGTCGGTACTATAAATTTGATGTGTTTATTATAAACCTGTAAATTAACTCTAAAAACCAGAAATTACATTTATTTATAATCACAGTTTTACTTTAGGATTCATAAAAATAAATATGCATATACGCTTCTATAATATCTATCACCATGGTGATACATCTAATACACCATTAAATTATTCCTAAGCACGGAACTCTTTGATGTAAAAAGTTGCATTTTGTTAGATCCATGGATTCATCATATTGACGTATAATATATAATATCTATCATTTACCTATATTCTATGGCATTTGTCAAAGTCGATGCGGAAGACACAGTCGATTAAAAATTCTAAAATTCTAATAAACGAAACTGACATATGAACAAAAAATATACTGCGTTCCGTATGGTTTTATTTTTCACAAATCACAATATTTTCAGATATGTATCTGGAGCGTCTCCAAAGCGACGTCGCGGCTATAGTGCACACGTTACGGATTCCGGCGAATGCCGAAAGAATCGATGTTTAAATGTAAGTTTGTTTTATATTTATTTGGGGCTCAAATTTACTTTTTAAAGTTAAATTGAATACTTAATGTCACTAAAAATGTGCTATCCAAGTTTTGTTGTTTTCATTATTTCTCAACTGTTATTATAAGTTATAACTACTTATGAGGAACATTGTATTACATTTTCATATCTTAGGTAAACAAAGACAATTTTTTACAAATATCCGAACACAAAATGTTACGCGAATGTCGAAATTATGATGAATTTTGTAATAAATTGAACTTTAAATGTCTACAAAAAAATCATTCCTAATATTTTTAATATTTTTCAACTGCTATTGTATTATTAACTTATGAGGAACTTTGTATTAATTTTAAGTTTTTTGACCAAACGACTGCAAATTTATTGATATTCATAGAATAAAAAATATAAAACATTTCAATATTTAAACGTCTATAAATCACTCAAAACGAGTCGAAATATTTGGAAATTTTATCATGTATAAAAAATGATAATTTAAACGTTTGAAAGAAATTTTAAATATCTACAGTAAATAGTTTTAGAATTTGTTATAAGCGGGTGATTATCCTATGTCTAACTTAAACGACTTGTAAACAATTGACTTTCAGGTAGATAAACATTTTTGTTTTTGTTTTGTTGAATGATGAAAAACTTAAGGTATAAAAATTTCCAATCTTAGGTATAAATTGAAAATTTTTATGAATTGCTTACTATAAATAATTTGTCAAATTTTTGTCTTCAGACGGTCATAAAAAAATATTGTGGACTTACGCTTAACATTATATTGATTTCCAGTAATATCAACTGTGTATGTAAATAGGTAATATAAAAATTCTGTGAAGTTTCATCTGTGTTCGGTGTTCTTTTACAGGATTTAAAAATCAGTTTTTCTTAATTTTCTGTTGGTTTTTCTGGACAGTTTTTTTCTCTTGACACCCCAAAGTACCTTTTGAAGATGCTGTTAAAGACAATTGATACATATTTACTGTCCCAAATAGTGACAACAGATACTAAAAAATTAATTCAAAATTAAAAAAAAAACAAGTTATTATCATATCAATCTAAAATACAAACTAACAACATAATATAATAGTTAGGAAGGAATAATACAAATTAAACATTATGTATACAATTACAATAAATAATATGTGTAACGTGTAGGTCATAAGAATATTGTTGAACATTTTACTGCAGGCTGCGTGTTATTTCAGAGATGGTATTCGTCAATGAAAATTTGCCAACTAGGAATAATAATGTATTATCATAAGCAGGCTGAAATGTGTAAACGTTGCAGTGTTTCGAAGACTACGTTGTATATCAGATTTTGATTCGGACACGGGGTATGTACCTATTTTTTTTCAGTAGTTTTCTCTTTTCCTAGGTATTGTTAATTAATCAGGATATGTATTGCCTGCAACTTTTTAAATTTTTATTTTGTTGTAACTACTGGTATATAACACTATTCCGACTATCAAAAAGTCGTGATAAAAATTAGGAAATTAGTAAGGTATGATACTTTTTTAATTTATTCTTTTGAGTGAATAGGAAGTGTATGACAAGAGGTTGTGAGAGAGGTTGTGAGAGAGGTTTATGAGAAAGGTTGTGAGAGAGGTTGAGAGAGAGTTTGTGAGAGAGGTTGTGAGAGAGGTTTTGAGAGAGGTTGTGAGAGAGGTTGTGGGAGAGTTGTGAGAGAGGTTGTGAGATGGGTGAGAAGAAAGAATAATATTTAAACATTATCTTTCGTTGTCATTTTTACAATATCGAATACCTACATATTTAGTTAGTAGGAAAAGATCATTGCAAACCTCACGGCTAGTGATGATGGTCGTCAATCATCACTATAGCTTCAACTAACCATAAGTTTATCTAACTAACCTTCTTATGAGATAGAATAAAAAGATCGGTTGCCGGTTAGGATGTCAGCGCACTATTCCATATTTGACCCATGCACAACAAAAACAAAATAATAATAACAATAAATTATGTCTAGGTACTAAAAAAATTAAAAAAAAACAATATAACAAATATATTAATATTTGAAGAACAACAATATGCGAAATATGAACTACAAACAAAAATTCTTAAAAACAATAAGAAAAATCCAGACACACACAAAAAAATAATAATTTTAAATAAGTTTAAGGGAATATAAATTTTTAAAAAAAATTAATGAAATAGTTAATATTGAAGTATAAAAATATGAAAAATCTTCAATTCAAATAAAATCCCTAACATTCTAAGAAAAATCCAAAAACCAACAGAAACAATAATAATAATAAGTAAAGTATAATTAATAAAAAAATTTAAAATAAAAGTTTATGATTTATTAAGACTTAAGTTATCATAATGTGTAAAATATTCAATTCAATTCAAAAAAAAACATTAAATTCTAAAAAAAATCTAGACAAAAAAAAATTAATAAAAATTTAAATATAGTAGAAAAAAATATGTAAAAAAAAAATGCTAAAATTCTAAGAAAAGTCCAGGCAAAAAAAAATAATAGGTAAGGAAAATATAAGTAGTAAAATAAATTTCAAAAAAAAGTTTATGGGTATTTATTAATACCTTAATTATCACAATACAAAAAAATTCTTTGAAACTATTAGAGAAATCTAAAGACACACAAAAAAAATAAAATAATATTGATTAATGTGTCTAGGTACTAAAAAATAAAAAATAAATGATCTACTTATACTTAAATTAGCAAAAAAAAAAATAATAATAAGTAAAACATTATCACAATAAGCAAAATATGAAATCCAAAATATTTCATTATTTAGAAAAAACCAAACACAAAAAAAAATAATAAAAATTAAAGTATAGGTAGAAGAAAAATATAAAAAAAAAAGTCTATGATTTATTAATACTTAAAATATCACAATATGTAAAATATTTAATTAAAAAAGAGTCATCAAATTCAAAGAAAAATCAAGACAAAAAAAAAGTAATATGTAAAATACAAGTAGTAAAAAAATTTTAAAAAAAGGTTATGATTTATTAATATTAAATTATTAAAATATAAGCAAAATATGCAATTCAAAAATATTTCATTATATTTTTAGAAAAAACCAAACACAAAAAAAAAATAATAAAAATTAAAGTATAGGTAGACGAAAAATATAAAAAAAAAAGTTTATGATTTATTAATACTTAAAATATCACAATATGTAAGATATTCAATTAAAAAAAGTCATAAAATTCAAAAAAAAACCCAGACAAAAAAAAAAAAAATAAGAAAAATATAAGTATAGTATAGTATGATTTATCAAGACTTTTATTATCACAATATGCAAAATATTCTATAATCTACTCACCGCGAGATCTAAAAATTGTTTGAATTTATAAATCGCGTGAGGCTCTTCGCAAAAATAGCATTTGAATTTTACTATACCGTGGTGTGGGCAAATAATGACTTATTTTTATTCTTATTTCCCTTTATAAAGTTCTCTTTTATTGCCATTTGCAACAGCCCGTTTTGGAATCTGTGTAAGCCTTATTGCGCGCGTTTTCGATCAATTCGGAGATTTGGAATCGACTCTTTAAAAACGCTACTTTATTATTAGGAGCCTGAGCTTCCCATGCCCGTAACGTGGGACTGTCCAGCTGTATATTGAGATAATATGTAATAATATTTGTCCCCACGACATAGGATTGTAGCCGATCGTTTCTAGCGCCTGTATGTCACCGAACAGCTTGTCGAGACACACAAAAAAAAAATAAAAAAAGGGCGGGTAAGTGTATGTCGCTCTGCTGTACAGTAGGTTACAAGTGAGTCACTGTAATGGATTGTGTTAGATTTTAATAATTTAATCCAATGATATAATATCATTGAATAAGAAAAACGATTCTGAGGGAAGACGGTCAGTCAGTCTATAATATCTTACTAAGTCTAAATGTATTTGATGATATTATTGTGAATAAACTAATTAATTTTAGTATTATAGGCATTAGTATTTACTATAGTTGGTTAAATTCATTTTTCTCAAAAAAATTATATTTTAAAATGCTATTGCGTGTATATAAAATATAACAATATAATCTAAAAGTTTCATATACCAACAAATAATATTTTTAAATTATATCAAAATAACTAAAATCATTATTCTTGGTTTAAATATGAAATTTTGTCTAAATTTGAAATTAAAATGTCTGTAAAAAATAAATGTGTTGATATATTTTTTAGATTTTTTGGTTACAGTATGATTTATTTATGAGAATTTTTGTTTTAAATTTTCAACACTTAGTTATAAAAACTGAACATTTTATAATTTTTTAATTACAATGATTTATAATTTTCGAGATTTTGACAAATTTTGTCAAAATTGAACTTTAAATGCGTTTAAAAAAAAATCGTGCCTATGTATTTTCAATATTTTTCAACTACTATTCTATCAATATATCAGGAACCTTGTATTAAATTTTCAGACTTTTTGGCCCACCAAATAAAATTTTATTGACAATTATAAAAAAAAAAACTAAAAAAATTGAAAACTAAAAATGTCTGTAAACAGCTCAAAACAAATCAAAATATTTTCAAAATTGAATGGTGTATAGAAAATGAGAATATAAACATTTAGTGAAATTTTCATGTATCTACAATTCGTTTTTGAATTACAACCAAATAAGAAAAACGATACATGAGAAATCGAGTGAATATCCTATGTTGTTACAACATTGTTGTACAATTATGAACTTAAAACACTCATAAAAATTTATTTTTAATTGCTTTTAGATATTTTATTTTTGATAAAAGTAGAAAAACTTACGTTAAATTTTGTGTTAAAATTTAAAACCTTAGATTTAAAAAGAAAAATTTTTATGAATTTCTAACTCCAAATAATTTGCAAATTTTCGTCATTTTTACGTAATTTTGTCAAAATTTCAACTTTAAATGCTTAAAAAAAAAAATTGTGACTACAGATTTTTAATATTTTTCATGTGACTTTGAAACAATATATTAGGAGCATTCTATTAAATTTTCAAGAATTTTTAACGAATAAATAAAATGTTATTGATTTTTAAAAAAAAAAAACCAAAAAGATTGGAAATTTAAAATGTCTGTAAACAGCTCAAAATAAGTCAAAATATTTTTAAAACGGTATGGTATATAGAAACTGCTTATATAAACATTCAGTAAAAATTTCATGTATTTACCGTCATTTTTTTTAGACTTACACCAAAACCAAAATCGATTTTATCGAAAATCAATGTTGCGTAAAAATTCCCGTTTTTTCCTTAATTTTCCATTTGTTTTCACGGTACTTTTGAAAACTACTGGAAAATGTTTACTTTTGACCCCCCAAAGTACCAACTAGATTCACTTTCCTATCAGAAAAGGTACTATTGAAGAAAATCTAAGCACTTTTACTGTCCTAAAACGTGATGACAGACACAAAAATAAAAAAAAAATAAAAAACACACATCATTGTAAAACCAATACATTCATCGCTCCGCTCAGAATCTAAAAATGTATGAATTATTAATATTGAAGTATAAACATATGCAAAATATCCAATACAAAAAAAATTATTAAAAATTATTGGAGAAAATTAAAGACACACACATAAAGAAAATTAATAATAATAAGCATAATGTCCAGGAAATAAAAAATGAAAAAAAAATGTATGAACTATCAATACTTTAAGTATAACATATCCAATGTATTCAATACAAAAAAAAATTCTTAAAATTAAAAGAAACAAAAGAAAAAAATCAAAATCTGTCATGTCTAGGTACTAAAAATAATAATAAAAATGTATGAATTATTAATATTGAAGTATAAACATATGCAAAATATGCAAAATAAACAAAACAAAAAAAACAAATTTAAAATAAAACTTTATCTCAGCACTATAAAAAAAAATATATCACCAGTGAAAGGGTTAAATATCAAAGTAGTATAATAGGTAAAGTCAATCTCATATTAAAAGTGTAAGAACACTAACCCAGTGACGGTTCTGGCGTTGCATTATTAGTCGAAAAAATGAAAATAGTTCATAGGGTTTAGGGTGGCTATTACAAGTTTTGGGATGCTAAGCCTCCCTAAGCCACCCTGTAGTTGCGCGTGGGTCAGAGAGAGAAATAAGTGGTGCGTTAAAAAACAGACATCCTATTGAGTGTCATCGAGTTGATGAAACTGTTGATTGTTGACATTTAACATTAACTGTGGTCGGTATGATTGGAAATAAAAGTAATTACTCATAAGTAATGATGATAAGTATAAGTGGAACCCGGGGTACAATAAGACGCATATTGGTAACAATGTTGCAATAATAGTGGTCTTACAAAAAAATACGTACATATAGTTCAAATATTAAAACCAACTTTATAAAATATTAATTTATGAAAAAATATATTACTGAAATTAGTATTATTATAAATTATATAAAACCATGAACTATGGACCTATCTTAGTGTGCCCCATGTCTCAGTGTAGACAATATAGGTAAATCTCTATATTTAGCTTCATAATTTCTGTTAAAATATTAGGAAAAAGTTTTAAGTACCGTATAATTGCAAAATTTGAGCTTTTACTTATAATATCTTTATAAAAAATTATCATAGAGGCCTATAAGTACCATTATTTCACATAAAATAGGTATAATTGGAGTTTAATTTAACTAATATATTCTAGTTTTGATGAGCTGAGTGTAACTAACACTCAGCAAGTTGACACTTATATTCTAAAAAAATCAAATCAAAGCAACTATTTGTAGTATTAGGTACACTAAATCCATATCTATAATATTGGTGAGAAGTACTATCTGGAGTGATGGTGAATTTTCTCAAGAAGCAAGTCTCATAAGGTGATAGATGTTTAATTAAAGTAATTGACTCATTTAAGTTGATAAACAATATTTATAATGACAATATACTGTACAGTTCACACAGTCTCTCTTTCAAATTGTACCGTCTGCAAAATATTAATCTTTAGTACCTAAATTGATTGAGTATTTAACATTTATAGAAAAGAGACCGGATAAGTCGCTTTACTAGGTTGAGCCGTCGAGTGACAGTTGTCTATAAAAAAAAATATAGTGGTGCGGGGCCACGCTCGAAACGATGAAACGCTCTGAGTGTACGTATCGGCCGGTGTTGCTAACTCCCGGATGGGTGACCACCTGGGATTTTTAGCAACAAATCCTTGCCACACATACACACACTTCTTTTAACCAACCATATAAACAACTAGAAAAAAAATCTAATAGCTATAATTCAAAAATGATAGGTAAATATAACATATTGTATAAAATAGTATGATTGTGTTAGTCACAATCTTGTGCAAATGATATCGTCTTCTGTTTTCCCTAAGTGTCAAAATGCTGAAAATCAATGAAATCAGAAATATTGCTACAAAAGAGAAACTGTCGTGACTTTATTTAAAATTTTGTCTTAAATATAATTATTCTGTGGAGAATCTGGGCTTTTAATATCAGAGTATGGAGGCAGAGCTGCCCTTTTGTGTTATAAGTTGAAATATTTGTGCACACTGGGTGTCCAAAAAAACCACCCTCCAGACAGTTCTTCAATAAGTTCAAAATAAAATTATTTGAATACGTTATAAGGTTGCTCCAAATCTCAAAACATACATAGTATTTTAAAAACCGTATGAAGCTAAAAAAAAATCTTTAAAAATGTTGCTTATAAAAAGTATTTTTACCCACATGTGTTATCTCCAAGTATATGTATGTCTTACACATGAAAAAATATCACACTTTCATTCAGTAGTTATCATTGAAATTGTTAGTGTTTTAAATAATAATAATATCTACAATATTAAAAATTATATGATCTGCTGAATTGATACCCACTTATAAGACGGAGACGATACATGCCGATAAAGTGATAAATAATTAATATATTATTACTTTTATAATATTTACATCCAATCATACTTTCAAGTTGTGACCACAGTTAATGTAGCAACCTTAGATCATGTACTATAAATGAGCCCTTATCCCGGTAATCTGTAGCACATATAAGTGACAATGGTCTCTGACTAAGGTACATGTGCGAAGAAAAAATCACACATATTTATCTATGTATGATATGGATCAATAAAAATGTCAGAGACGCGTAGCTTATATGTGCTACAAATTGTTTACACGGATAAACTGGGCATGGTATATGATCTAAGGTGCTCTAAGGAGTCAACAATCAAGGATCAACTCGATAATCAAACACTTAAGTTCGGCAACCAACCCAGGATCTTTTTATTCAAAGTGTCCTAATTAGTCATAAGAAGGTTAGTTAAGTAAACCTATAGTTAGTTGTAGCTATGGTGATGGTAGTCAACTATTATCATTGGTCATGAGCTGTGCATTGATCTTTTTCAACTAACTATCAAAGTATTCGATATTGTAAACATATGAATGAAAGAAAATATTTAAATATTATTCTTAAAGTGAGTTTAGGTTAGGTAAGGGTAGGGTGGGATGTCATAACCTAACTATTTAAAATAATATTTCACCACGTCCTTAATGATGGCCGGTTAGCGTTGTACCAGTATAGTTTAAAAACTTTAAATACAGCCTAATACCAACATAGTACCATATTCATTTCTAAACATTTTTTTTTTGTAATTGCCAGTGGGCTCCCACGTTCCCCTTCCAAATTGTTTTTTATGAATTTAAATCCTGTTGTTATTTCTAAACCAATTTGTTAAACATTATCAACCTAAAACTATATTAACTTTTTTCTTGCTCCTTAAAAAGAATTTGCCTACGGGCTCCAACGTTCCCCTTCAAAATTTTTGTAAATCAATTTAAATCATTTTGATATTTTTAAACCAAATTTTTAAAAATTATCAACCTAAAACTATATTAACTTTTTTTTGCTCCTTAAAAAGAAATCATGTAGATATAAAATTAATTTTGAAACATCAACAATTTGCAGGTGTCATGTAAATTTTTTATAAATTTTTTTTTATCAATTTAAATCTTATAGATATTTCTAATCTAATTTTTAACATTGACAACCTTGTGCCATATGTTCCTAAATCTTTTATAAATTTGTTCTCTTGCTTCTTAAAAAGTATTTGCCTGCGGGCTCCAACGTTCCCCTTCAAAATTTTTGTAAATCAATTTAAATCATTTTGATATTTTTAAACCAAATTTTTAAAAATTATCAACCTAAAACTATATTAACTTTTTTTTGCTCCTTAAAAAGAATTTTCTGCGGGCTCCCACGTTCCTCTTCCAATTTTTTTTTACGAATTTACAACTTGTAAATATTATTAAATCGATTTTTAAACATCGACAACCTGCAGGTACCATATTAATTTTTTCTAAATTTTTTTTCTTGCTCCTTAAAATGTATTTGCCTGCGGGCTCCAACGTACCTCTTCCAATTTTTTTTAAACGAATTTAAAATTTGTAAATATTAGTAAATCAATTTTTAAATATCGACAACCTGCAGGTACCATATTAATTTTTTTCTATATTTTTTTCTTGCTTCTTAAAAAGTAATTGCCTGTGGGCTCCCACGTTCTCCTTCCAAATTTTTTTTATCAATTTAAATCTTATAGATATTTCTAAACTAATTTTTTAAGCATCGACAACTTGGTGCTATATAAATTTTTTTCTAAATTGTTTTTCTTGCTCCTTAAAAAGTATTTGCCTGCGGGTTCCCACATTCCCCTTTAAATTTTTTTTCCGAATTTAAATCGTGTAGATATTATTAAATCAATTTTTTTAAACATTGACAATCTGCAGGTGTCATGTAAATTTTTTATACATTTTTTTTATGTATTTAAATCTTATAGATATTTCTGAACCAATTTTTAACATCGACAACTTGGTGCCATATAAATTTTTTTCTAAATTTTTTTTCTTGCTCCTTAACAAGTATTTGCCTGCGGGCTCCCACGTGCTCCTTCCAATTTTTTTTTTATGAATTTAAATCATGTAGATATTATTAAATCATTTTTTTTAACATCGACAACCTGGTGCCATGTAAATTTTTTTATTTATTTGTTCTCTTGCTCCTTAAAAATTATTTGCCTGCGGGCTCCCACGTCCCCCCCCCCTGAATTTTTTTTTATGAGTTTAAATCTTATAGATATTTCTAAACCAATTTTTTAAACATCGACAACTTGGTGCTATATAAATTTTTTTTCTTGCTCCTTAAAAAGTATTTGCCTGTGGGCTCCCACATTCCCCTTTAAATTTTCTTTCCGAATTTAAATCTTGTAGATATTTCCAAACCAATTTTTTAAACATCGCAAACCTGTTGTCAGGTAAATTATAACTATAGTAACTGCAGTGACCACTATTACTAGTTTATTTTAACTTGTATTTGTTATTTTAAATTTGAATAGGCACTATCAAATACTTATAAGTTTTTGGCACTAGGCAGTTGTAGTTGTAACTTGTATTTAGTAATACCTATGATTTTACTACTCAGTGGAGCCCGCAGGCCCGAATCGATCACTGCATGGAGATTTGTGATATGTGATCTAGACATCTAGTTTCATAAGTATCCACTATGTTGGCGCTAGTAATGCTAGAAGGCGAAATACGCCGTACCCCGCCTATTCTATAATATTTCGTAGTAAACCTCCTCACACCCCTCAACCTTGTCGTGTCCAGTTCTGTATATCTTAGTCCGTGCTAAGTATAATGTATAGTTTTTGTAATCATACATTAATTTGGTTTAATTTTGTCCCACCCCTGAAAATTACTACAAAAACTACAATGTAATAAGTGGACAAATTATGTGGTCAGCAGTACTATACATCATGCCGGAAAGAGATATCTATGTAATGAATTGTACGCGTGCATCGGTTACTTCGGTCTTTGACCACTCAAAATTCCAAAATTCATCTACTCAACCAGTTATTAAAACTCACAAAACGTATTGTTAGAAAATAGTCAGAGCTGGTCTGTGGACAATCATAAAATGCTTGGTAGCAACAGTTTATTATATATTAATATCTACAAACATGATAACAGTAGTAAGCATTATAAATAATAAATTAGTGAAAAGGTGAAGTAGTGGTGATAAAATTCTATTGTATTTTAGGTGCCGCCGTGTTAGAGGCAATTTATTGTGTCCGGATATATATATTTACCGCTACAGTCGCAGTAATATCAATAATATTATTATCATTATACTTTGAATGTTGACATTTATGAATGTAAACATTTCAAGACACTTTTTTAATTTTATTTCATCCGTTTGTCAGTATTTAAAGTTTAAATATTGTGATTATTTTTGTTATCAATTTGGTTTCTTATATGATGGTTCGTTGTTGGTGGTTATGAGTGTGCGTATATTATGTGTGTGTAGGTTGTTGGGTGGGGGCTGTAGCACAGGACGTCGGGGGTCGGGCCGTACTGAAAATTGTAATTAATCTGTTTATTAAGTATCAACCATATTACAATTTCTAATTAGGTAATAATAATTAGTAAGTAATATTACTCGATGTCCGATTGCATATAAAATATTATATTCGGTGGTGAAATGTAAGCAGTAATCGAGAAGAGATCTAAGACCAATAGCCTATACGAGAAGGTGTATATAAATTATAGTACCTCCTTACTACTTGGGTAAAAATGCTTATAAGACATTTTTTAGGTTCATTTCGCCACTGAGTACATATTACAAGATTGACAGTACCTATTCTTTAATAATTAGTTATTTAACTGCAGTATCGTCTGTATTTCAATCTCAGCTGACTATACCAAGATCCAGACCCTATCCATTTATTTATTTCAGCTGGTCGCGCCCAATATACAGAACAGTAATATTGCTATAACAATCGACACGGTAACACAGTATACTATGAAAATAGAATGAAAAAAAAAATTAAGTAATGATCAGAAATCTTAGAATAGTCCTATATATACTCGTAGTGGTTCAAATATGTATTATACTTTTCAGAAAATCTAACTTGGTAGAACAAACGTGGAGCTACCATAATATTAAAATGCGCCGAATTTGCACACCTTCAAGGTCCACGTGACATATTCTACATCCCTACCGACTACCGCCGAGACGGGTCGCACACTCGTTGGCAGGGTGTCACGTGGAGATGGGTGGAAAACATGAATATTCTCTCACTGGACAGTGCGTATAATATATTATGGTCGCATGAATTAGCGCATAATGTCAAATACTCAAATGTCAATCTTAATATCCCATATTATACCAGAGAATATGACCTGTGGGTGCATAATATAGTGTGCACGTTGAAGTAACGATTGAAGTCTAAATCGACGATCGTGGTTGAAATGAATAACAATTTGCAGCCAAGCGTTTATAAGTCGCTAGCGATGTTTATAAAATCATGAAATATTGTATTGCTATGGTGGTACGCAAATTATTTTGTTTACATTTTTTAGAAGCGTTTGAGTAGAATTTTTAATGCAAATGGATATTATATTAAAATAATTAATTGTGTTATAAGGATTGTAAATATTTTGTTATTATGGAAAAATGTTGGTATTCAAATTTGTTTAGTTTTATTTCTGTAACTATTGATGAAAAAAATTATTGTAAGTTAAAAAATTTGGAAAATGTAAAATGCCTATGATTTTTCTCATAAGTAGGTAATCTCGTAGGTAATAATCTGTACAAAACTCATGATAATCACAAAAATATAGATACAATCACAATATTTGTATTGTCATTACAAGTTCAAATTTCGATGAAAAATAACGATTTAAGTTGTTTGGTTGTAATTCAAATAGATTTGTATTCGTATAATATAATATTATAATAATTAATATGCTTAAATTTTAAAATTTCATGACGTTTTTTGTAGGTAATCGTTTTTCGTATGGTAAAAATTTCGAATCTAGGACGTTTCCCCCCCGTGCCTTTTCCCCCCTGATACAATGGACGTTTCCCCCCCAGACGAGACAATTTCCCCCCCCGGACAAAAAATAAATAAATATTATACAACAATAATATACAATTCAAATAAATAAATGTACAAATGATTAAATTAATGTATGAATATAATGAATATAATAAATATGATTGTATAAATATATATTTTTATTTTTTTATTCTGGTAAGATAGCTCACTGAAATTAAAAAATTTAAAATATCATCATTTGAAAAACTTTCACATAACTTTTTTAACCTATCATTTTTACCTAAATTATTAGAAAAAGCTCCTGCTCTATAATTTAAAATTTTTATTGATGCACTTGAGTTGTTCATCTGTAGAGCTTCAATAAAAAGCCAAATTTTTAGATGATTAATTCGCACTAGTGTTGTAAATTTATTATTCCACCCTTCCGAAATATTGTTTGTTCTACCTATACCTACCAGCTTTAGTCAACTCAAACACGTTCCAGATATGATATAATGATATTATATTATGATGATCGTATATTTCGGGTAAATATAAATCCAAAAAACTTATTTTCAAACCTATTATTATGTGTAAAAAAAAAGGTATATTTTGTCGGGGGGGGGGACGTCTCAGTCTGGGGGGAAACGTCCAGTGCTGTTAAGATTCCCGGGGGGGAAACGTCCAGTTACCAAAATTTCATATTACGAAGTCCCCATGTGGCAACAAAAAGATTCGTATCATAGACAAATTTGTTAAATAGAAATAAATGTGCTCATAAATATTTCTTTAAACAGAAAATGACGTTAATCGAAAGTCTCTCTGTATCATAGAATACCTACTGAAATAAAATAAAATATAATAACTAATAATCGTTTCTGATATTTTTAATTTCGTTTGGACATTTTGAATATTTTAAACTTATACCATAATATTATTATTTATTATCTCGGTTGATCACACGGACAGTATTATGTACGATAAACATAATATTTTTATCGTACGTACAACAGCTCGATATCTGTGTTAAATCTAAAGCTTTTCTATTGTCATCGAGACATATACAACAATGGCCATTATTCAATAGAATCATAATATTTATATTGTTAATTATTTTATTAATTTCTCATTATTCTTACACCCATTGGTTAATCACGAGCACGAACACAATTGGATGCCGCTAGACTGCGTGACGCATGATTTGGGCTTGACACTTATTTACTGAAAATGTCACATAATATGTGTACAGCGGGCTGCAGTAGCACTAATAGACAATAGTACTCTGTAGCGCGCATTGTGTCCCATGAAAGTATAATTATTTCGTCATGCCGCGACCAGTCCTATAATTAGGACATGTTGTTCGCGGGTATAGACGATCGGACGAAAAACGTTGTGTTTTACAGCGCCTATCAACGGAGAAACGATAACGATAAAAATTAAAAATGATACCCACGATTTAAGGTATCTTAAATCGTTATGATACGATTATTTCGACGATAACGAAAGTATAACGGCGCAAGAAGTCGGTGACTGGTAATTAATAACAACAAAAAAATTAAAATATTTCAAAAATATTATAATAACACGACGCGAAATAATATTATAATATTATATATCGCGGTGGTTTAGAGCCGTGGCGGCAGCTGCTCTCGCGTGTCGGAAACTCAAAACCTCTTTGGCGGCGATAATACGTAAACGCCGCTTGCAGTGTCCTTGCATCGGTCGCGCGCGCGGTTCTTTGTTGTCAGCGGCGGCGTTCGCGCTCCGCACTATGGACGGCGGTGAAGGGGGGCCCCCGTCGACGTCGAATCGGGATAACGCGGTCCGCAGTGCTGCCAACGTGGAACGGTTCGCGCGTCGACGCCACGGCGTCGGGGGTCGCGGAGTCCGGCCAACCGATGGGGCGGGGGTGATGGGACTGTGGCGGTCGGGCCCGACCGACGATGATAGCCAAGCCCCCCAGCCCCGCCGCCACCGCAGTCAGAGCAGGACCGCCATTTGCGTTTACCGAGATTAATAATCGTCCGTGTGTGATAGCGTCATTTCGTGTGTACACGGTTTATCGTACGTATTGCCCGTCGGCCACCCGCCAACGATTGACACTCAGCGTTCCGAACAGTTTTCCTACGAATTTTTTTCAATAAAAAAAGACGCTTTCCGGGACGGCGAAGAGTTTTTATTATGTAGTGACGCGATCGGCCGGGCCAAATACGCGTGCGAGCAGCCAGCGCAGTTAGAACCGACGACAAAGAAGTGCAGTCGGTCGTTTTCGGGCCGAAAACGAATCGCTCATCAGTACGTGTCCCATCCGCGCGCCGCACGTCGACATAGACGCCGCGATGGACAGCAACACGAACGGCGAGACGAAGGATCCGCCGTCGTCTTCTTCACCTCCACCGCCGCCGCCGCCAGCACAGACGACGTCGACGACAGCGGCGTTGACGACGACGACGATGACGACGACGATGTCCATAACGAACCTCACGACCACGATCACGACGACGATGACTACGACGAGCCCGACGGACATCTATCAGATGTGCCGTCTGTGCCTGAACACGCTGAAGGCGGACGAAGGCGAATCGGTGTTCAACAACCAGGTGCCCTCGCTGCCGGAGAAAATCTACCGTGTATTCGGGGTAAGCGGACGGGCACGCGCCCAAATCATAATTATCCTTTTCGATATTATTTGTTTATGGCGGGCGGTCGTCTTGTTAACAGGACGGGAAATATTGTTAACAGCCCGAGATAATACGGGAAAACACGAAAATGTGATAATGCGTTCGGCGGCTTCCGATAATGGCGTTGCGCGGTTTTATCATCGCCGCCACTTATTGTTATTATTATTTCTCTCACATTTATCTCGCTCGCTCTGTCTTTATCTATCCGCATTTATTTATCTATCCGTGCGTACTCCGTGCGGCGTCTTCCGTTAACGCGTATCGTTCGTGTGCGGTTCGCGCGGCGGCCACCTCCCCCCGGAACACCCGCTCTCGCGTGTCCGGACGATAATAATCGGCCACCGCGCCAAACCCGTCCGCCGTATCTCGGACGGCCGCTCGTTTCGTAACGGGCGTGCGCGCGCGCGCTGACCGCCGCCGCCGCCCGCGGCCCGCCAACGTTATTGATAATGGCGACCGCTTTATGATAGGCCATTGTTTGGCAGCGCGTAATCAAGCGGGCGCGCGCCTGCGCGTACTTACGTACGCGTGTGATTGCGTTGTCACCACCACCACCGCACACGATAATTATCATCACCGCCGCCGTGTGGCCATGGTTTCTGTTTGTGTTATAATGTTATGAGAAATGCATAATAATATGATATCGAAATGTGTGCGACAATATCACGGCGATGATAATAACGAGTTTTTGCCGGAAACCCTAGAACGTTAATATTAAAATATTTAATTAACAATATCGTTAATATTGGTTTTCTCGCAGGTAATCTCTGTTACTCTACAGCGGCAAAACGGTATTATCGTTGGACAATAGTGTCGTACCGTAATGATATTATACATTACAACAGTGTGTATATTGACATTTTGGCTCTCCGTGTAGTTTTTATCATTGGCACACACATGTTTTCGTACCACGTACGCGGGCGCGCGCGTGCGTGTGCGTTATTTTTATGTGATATATATTTTTATTTTCGTCCTTCCCCCGTCGCGTGTCCCCTCACATTTCTCCCCCACGCCCCTCCATTCGGCGCAAACAGGTTTTATTTATAGCCGCCCCGGTATCAGCTCTCGTGCTTCTAAGTCGGCGGCTGTGCCCCTGGTTTTTTTTTTATTATCATCACGCCGCCCGTCGGTTTTTTTCATCGCTCCTTCGTCCATTCTTTGCTCGACCTTATTGTTCACCATCGGGTCCCTCTTCCTCGGGGCACCTGCGATTCTGGGTCCAATTTTCGAAAATATTAAAACTCCACCAGAGAGTGGTGAGAGAGACACTTTTGGGTCCTGCCCACTTCCGCGCCTCACGGACGCTTACACGTTCTTCTCAGTAGATCTTGGTCGCATCGTCGAGACGTCGCCGCCGCGTTCCGAAAACGTAAATGCGTCGCACATCTGGTGAATGCGCGCGGTTATAGTCGGCCGGTTTTTATTTGTTGTCGTCGTCGACGTTTCCAATAATATTGTTATACTATAATACCGCTAACGGATTGATCAGTGATCAAATGATATTCTTTTATTTAGCCCTTATTATTTATTCGACACATTTCGAACAGTAGTTGTTTTTCAGGTATTACGTAATGTCATAGCGTACAGTGAAACTATAATAATATATTATACAATAATAATAAACTACCGGGTAAATAATGACCATTATCACTAATAGTTAAATAGTTATATACACATTCTTCATTTACAATACGAATTTAAACGGATTTCAGAACGATTATATTGTATGTATTGTGTAAACTGTAAAGTAACATCAAATAAGTTGCCTAATTAAAATATATATATATTTTCTTGGATTAAAAATTGTCATATTGTATTATTGTACACGCACTGTTCATTTTGACACTATATAGGTATATTCGAAAACTCTTATTTATTTATAATTTGTTTTCGTTACTTAATAAATTAATAGTAAGTTTTTAATTTATTATATAATACCTATTATTAAAATGATAAAATGAGATACTCAATTAAATGTTATTTCTAAACTAATCAAAATTTAAGATACATTACTTTTATAATTATATAAAAGTTAATCTGATAATAAATAGAGCACCTATTTAACTACTATCAATTGTTTGTTTTAATTAACCAATAGTTTACCTATCTTCATGGTTACATTTTAATAGTTCCTAATAATTAAGCATAGCAATTCACTTAATGTATTTAATAATATTTGTTCTAAAATATATATTATAATTAACAAATTATTTTTTACTACGCCTATTTAAGTATATATAAGTAAATTATTTATTTTTGTTAAAAAAAAATTAGCTGCACGCCTGCACCTATAAAATAGTTAATATTAATATTCAAATATTTATTAATAAAAAACTATTCGAAAATTTGAAGTCTATGCTTTTAAGACTTAAATTATGTATTAATATATAATCATGGATTGTAAGTTATAACATAACCTTGTAGCAAAAATTAATTAAACAAATTATATATCAATTATTCTAACAAATGTGTTTCAGGTACAAATAACCGATGCTAAAGATTTGCCAAATAAACTTTGCTCAAAATGTGTGCAAAATACTGAACAGTGTTACAGCCATAGAGAAACATACAAACGTCAGGAGCGAGTTTTGTATGACATGATTAAAAAGCCAGCAATTGTAAGAATATTTTAAAATATTAAAATGAATAGATAGAATTAAAATGTTTTCTAAATAAAAATAGGAAGAAGCTAAGAACTCACCAAATTCTGAATATGTGTACAGTCCCGCGGATTCAAATCACTCATCATCATCGGGTGTATCATCTGATCCTCGTTACATTAAGACCAATAGTTCAGCTAATAACATAAATAATAGTTCTAATTCTCCACCTTATGAAACAAATGCATCTCTAGCTTCTCATGGTAAGTTAATTACACTTGTAATAGTGTGTATATTTAAATATACATAGTTATATAAGTTTATATCACATTTATTCATATATAGTTGAAGTTATTCAAGGGTGTGATGAAATGGCAGCAGAGGTGACAATAGCTCATGATTCGGAAGAAACCGTTTCAGGAGATGACACTATTTGTACTGACAATAATGCTGAGTATGGGACATATAATGACGATGAAAATATTATTGTAGTTAAAACTGAACCAGACGACGATTATGAGGAAGAATAGTAAGGATAATTTCATACATTTTTTAATATAAATTTATAATTATTTGTTATTATTCACAACCAAACTAATATATTATATTAATAGTTTCAATGGTTTGTATAGCACTAAAAATGACGATGGAAATGAAAACTATGACCAACAAGAAGGACCAAAAGTTATTGCTAGTGTTCAATTCCCAATGGTAAATGGTACAATCGTTAATGGTACCCATAAAATTGGCCAAAAGCAATTTTCTTTAGTAAATTGCATTCCAACATCCTGGGTAAGATTCATTAAATTTTATAAAAATAAAATATTTCTATTATTTTGACAGTATTTTATTGTGCTTGTTAGGCTTCTAGTACGAGCAAAGATCGTCGTAAACAAAGTTGTCCAACTAGAGCATTGGAATTAAGCGGTTTCCGAACACAGGTTGCTGGTGATGATACTAATTCATCAGATGAAGGAAATGTTACAAATTGGACAACTAAAAAAATCCGTGCCAATTCTCCTGCTGTTATAGTGAAGCCTGCTTATGCATGGCCTAATTTACAAGGCAGTGGTCAAACCCTAATATTTCAAACAAAAGTTAGTACTAAAATTTACAATAGTTGTAGTACCTATTATAGTACAATATATTTCATTTTTTTAGAATCCTGATGGTACAACTTCTGAATTACGTCCTCAAGTTATGCAAGTTGGTGAATGGGCCAATAATCAGGGTCAATCAAATGCTCCTACAGATCCATCAGACCGCATGGGTATGCTTTTATTTGCTGCTACTCATATTCAAGAACTATCCACTGAGAGTGATGATGGTCAGTCTCCTGGCACACCCAAGGGCGCTACTGTGGTACGTGGTAAATTAGTATCGTCAGAACAAAAGCGCAAGATATATCAGACACAAGCTACAATTAGGCGGTATTCAGATGGTCATCAAGTACAACAGCAAGTTAAAGACACAAATGCTTCACCAAATATACCCAGAAAACGTACTGTAAGTATAATAATGAGTTATGTTTTATTTATTTATTTCATGATTTATTCATTGTAATCAATGTTTTTATTCAGGCTAGAGAATCATCGGTTCAGAGAATGTGCAGTAATTGTGGAACTACATGTTCAACAATATGGCGACGACTAAATGAAGACCCAGTATGCAATGCCTGTGGATTATACTATAAGCTACATGGAAAAATTAGACCACCCACCATGAGACGTGACACCATACATACTAGACAACGTAGAAAACGATCAGACAACGGTTAGCATTCTCGCCAATATTAATAAACTAGAAAAAAATCAAATATATTTCCTTCTTTATTAAAAACCTAATATAATTCTGTTATTTAAAAAAATTTCGGACGTCTCCTTTCTGTCTTAAACTAACACCCTTCTAGTTACTTTTATTATTCACGTTGTGTAGTAAAACTATAGCTAAGTGCCAAATAATTGTATTATTATTATTATTTTTTTTTTTTTTTTTTTTTTGGTACACTAATATATTTATGCAACCGCAGCACATTAAAAACTAAAATTAAGCGGTGGTCAGGACAATTATACAAGATTTTACGCTTGCTTCAGGTAAGAATGCCAATGCGGTAAAAGTTGATGACATTAAGTCAAATTACTTGTTAATTATTATTTTATTATATTAAAAACAGCTTGTAATATGCTTAGATTTATAATATTTTTATTCAAATTAGTTTATTGTTTATATTTAAAAACTCACCATAATTACTAACTTATCACAAAAAGTTTCATAATAAGCGCATTATTTTTGTTAGCATGAACATAATACTTTTGTAATTAATAATAACATGTTAAAATTCAATTGTGTAAAAATCAAATATGTTTAAAAATATTAAGTATTTATAATTTTTATAATATTAAGTATTTTTAAAGAAAATTAGTTGTCAACAATTAGAAATATTGGGGTTATTAAAAATGAGATTTAGTTCATTAAAAGAAAACTTTCAATCAACATTATAGGAAAATAGTTTAACATTTAAAATATTTTATATTACTTTACTTCTATGATATATTGTTTATGAGTTATTATAGTACATAATAATATTTTATAATTAATTGATTCAGGATGATAATTTTAATAAATTTTTCATTATAAAAATTATCTTTTTGTAACTAGTAAAATTTTAAACTTGACGAGATATGTGATTAAAGTATTAAATGTACGTTTAAAAAATCCTGTTTTTCATGATTATATTGAATTGGACCGCATTGATACTTTTTAATTCATTTTTTGTGATAATTCAAATTTCATTCCAACTATAATCATTTTCTGGTGGATAGTTATAAATGTTTGCTTTTTTCTTTCTAATATTAGCTAGTGGGTGGTGGTTATTATTATGTTATTATCTGCTTAACTAAGTATCTAGTATCAGGATAAATTAACCTGTTAAGAATATAGTATCTTAAATTCTTTTTATTCTCATTTGTAATGCTTAATGGAAATGGGTTCAAAATTGTTAACCGTGTATTGGCCTATGAAAAATATTCCATTATTACTTTTATTATTATTATTATTATTATTATTATAATAAATATTTATTTTACTATTTAATTATTTAATGTAAGCCGAAGAAGTATTGGTTGTGAATTTCACATGCCCACTTACAGTTCACTGTGGAGTCGTCCGATTATGCATCAGAGCGGTTAAAAATACTTAACAGTTTATTCTTGTGTAGGTATGGACATAAGCATGAATAAGAAAAAAATCAAAATTAAAAAAACAGAAGACACTAAATTAGAAGATAGCTATGAAGTAGAACAACCACCATCGCCCAATTCAGCGGCTGTTCAAACTATAATTGAAGAACCTGTTCAAGATGAAACACCACTAAATCTTGTCAGCAAATAATAAGCGTGCGTAATACGCAAGGTTCGTCATAATATTCCTCAATTTAATTTTTTTTTTTTTTTTTGTCCTTATTTGTACGTGAAATATAGCTTAAGAGATAATTTGAATTAAGTATCAATTCTGTATTCTTGTTCTTGCACACATTATATCAATAGATTTTAATATTGTGCTAAATCAAATTGTGTTTTGATCTGCTCTTATTTTTCAATCCAAACACCAAACCATAATTTATAATTTCTATAAAATTAGTTAGCATTCATTTATTTTCCATTCCATTTTATTTATGGAACAAAACAAGTTAATTAATGACCAACAAATCAAAAAAAAAAAACACCTACTTATAAAATATGGATTACTGTATTTTTGATCTGTTCAGTTGACTATTTTTTAATTTATTCTTGTCATTAACATTTTCTCCTAAGACAATGTGCTCCGCACAAATACCTTTTTGCATATTAAGTATGTATCTCTGCCACACCAGCATGATAATAGTAGGAGCTTTCTAATCTTAAATTTCCTTAATTGTGGTTTCCTTACTAAGTCTACCTCCATTTTGATGCACTATGACCTCCCTACAATTATTTTTTGAATGTAAATCTAACTTGAGTTGTATATTCTATAATATTAATGTATACAAATTGAAAGTTAATCTTACAAAATATATGTATATACATAATATATTATATGTATATTGTATATCTAATATATTATTAATATTTTTACAGATTTTTTTTATTAACTTTGTATGTATAAAAACTGGTGTTAACATTGTAAATAAAAATTATTATTTAGGCCATTTTCATTCAAAGGGTAATCTCGTGTAATAGTAATAGTAATAACAAAATAGAAATATATTCTGATTTAAATTTAAATGAAAGTATTTAGATCTTTGAGCTTAAGTTCCATCAATGCATTATTTTGTTAAGCATTTAATAACATACTTTTTTCTATTTTTAGAATTTAATGGTGGTTATAGAGCATATATAGCTTTAATCTATAGTGGCAACAAATTGATGTCCAATTTAAATTTGTAAATGCTTAAAAATATTTGTCTTCGCTAATATGGTTTTGAAAACTATTATTTTACAATATTATTGTAGAACTAATATAGAATAGTATGATGGATAAGTTACGAAATTAAAATTAATTATAGAAGTTAATAAGACAACCAACAGAAAACATCAGTTTTCTTTTAATACATAATGGCGACTGAATTTAAATAATACATATTTTACATATTATGATTATGTATGTATGGTAGACACATGTATATACCTTTGTGATTTAAGAAATATAACTTCTGTATTTCAATTAATTCCCTCATTAATGATATTTAAAAAAAATTATATTTATGTCTAAAAAAAAATATTTTATAAAATGCAAAGTTTAAAAATTGATGCATCTGTCGATACACAAAAGTAAATTTGCATTTTTATACTGCACTATATTAATGGAAAGAAGAGTTTCTTAAAAACTTGTTAAAGTATATAATGTTTATTTATTTTTACGTGCGCTTTTACTAATAACAAATTATAGCAATAATTTCCTTTCCGTTAGTTGTTGTATAAAGAATATTTTTTCAATTGGTATCATGTTTAAATATATTTATTTCTTTGTTTTGTAAACATCTATCTGTACTTATATTGATTATCTTTTTTTTTCAACATCTGTTTTAGATTGCATTTATATTATGTAGGACTCTTGGTGTCTTTATGTTATTTCCTGGTATTAAAATCATACACTATTATATATACATACTTAAGTAATCTTTAAATTATTATTATTTTTCACAATAATTTTATTACTTTAAACAAGTTAGTTATATGTTTATAATATAGCTTCTAATGACATTATAATTTTAGAGATATACCATTCAAACAAAGATATTAAATGTAAAAATTAAGTAACAATAAACATTAAAAATATTATTTTATTAATCAAATGTATTTTTATTGTTATTGAATTAATATACCTATAGTTTCCTAATAATTACAATTTATACATTACAATATCTTTATTGTAGTTATAGCCATAAATTTTAAACTAACATAACTATATACATTTTAAGGGTTTAGTTTTATTTTTCATTTATGAATTAAAATAATATTAACTAACTAATTTTAACTGGTTTATTAATTTCTGAACCATACTGAAATACAATTCTGTCTTTGAAATTATAGTTAGTTATTAAACAAGTTCACAGAACTAGATAATATAATATATTATACCAATATTTTCTTAACATTTAGAACATTGAACCTTTACAAATACTCTAAAAATGTGAAGTTCAATAATATTACAGCGAAAATTAAATAGACTTATTAAATTTAATTAAAATAATTTATCTAAAGAGAACAAAATATATTCTACCATTTTATAGATCTTGTTTTTGTAAAGGTTCTTGCGGAATTATAGTCTGAAGTAAAACGCATGCATTATTGACACAATCAATCACGATTTTTGTGATTTTTGATCACAGAGATCTGATTATGTTATAATTAATCTATAACAAGCATACAGAATTACAACTATTATATTATCATCGAGTAAGTACCTCTAATAATTAATTTTTAGCAAAAAGTAAACCAAAAATCTATATAGTTATGTTAGAAATAGCTATAAAAAAAAAATAATACCGTCGACTCACAATTTAATGAATTTCAAGAAAGAATTTTTTACAGCAAGATTTACCAAATTTAAATCAGCCCTCTATATGCATATAATAAATGCATATTTATTTTCATTTAATAATATTTACACATAATTAATAATTATAATTTACATTTCAAATTCATATTGTATATGTATGACATGCATTAGTCATTATAAATACTGTAAACAAGGGGAGGGGGCAATTACCCTCCCACTAGTTCACAACTAACATATATATTATTGTTGAACGAAATTTTAAATTGGGGTAAAATTTAAAAATACATTGTTGCCCTTGACTATTATATATTTATGGATTTTTTAAATCGGTTGTTATTTTTTTGGTGTAGTCCGGTTGCGCTTACTCGGTCAATAACGTTTTCCAGATTTAAAATACTAGAAAACACTGTGTCGTCGATGAATTATTATAATTTATTATTGTTAGGTTAGGTTATTTTTATTACGGGCGCCACAATAATTTTTACTGTACTTTAAGAGGTCCGGCGAAAGAACAGTTATAAAGGAAATGCTGTACTTGAGCAATGAGCATAAAATTGTACGAATATTGTAACTTCCAGAAAAACTTCATAATAGCAAACTATATTTTTTTAGAGTTATAAACAATAGCAGTCGTATATTATCTTAATAAAAATTAGAAACTCGTTTTAGCAGGCTCCTCAATAAATTGTGAAAATTCGTTTCATCGCGAGAGCTTTGTCCAAAAAAACTTCGGTACATCGAGAGGACTAAAATACTTAGATTTTTCGTTAACCCACGAGATTTTCACTTGTTGCATTCGTTAAACCTATCGTGAGTTGATTGTGTAGGATAGCAAGCGCTACTATAATTTGTCCAAATTACAAAAAATGGGAATTCGCTATTTTTCGATCGGCGTAATGCCGTCATATTAATCGTTTTTTTTTAACGAGAACCCTATTGATACCCACATTAAATTCATATTATATATTTTCAAAAAAAACGTAAATTCTCGTCTTTTCACTTGTTGCGTCGATGTATAAATATTGTGTATAGATATTTCTTTCCATTTGTGTGCATTTCATGGAAAAGCTAATGTGGCGGTAACCGATAGTAATAAATTGTGATTGGGCTGTATATTTTCGGGAAAAGTACCCCAAAGTACCCCTGCATGATGCGACTATTTTGTCAAATGTGATTTGAGGTTCTCTACTTCTAAGTTTTGATACTAATCTGAATGAGTGATCAATTATCCTGGTTTTAACAATGGTGTCATCAGATATTCATATGGAGAAAATTCGCTATTTTACCACGGCGGAATAGGTAAGTACGTAAAAGTTTGTATACCTATTATATTAATATCTATACAATAGGACTAGGAACAAGGCCTAAAATCGTGAGCTGTACAAGTATAGAACTTGGCGACGGCGTTAACAAAAAAATAAATAAAATGTAATGTTATTTTTTTAATTTTAATTGTATTCGTATTGTGTACTACTTTATTTAATTTCAAAGGCCAATTAAATATAACAATTTCTAAGTGTACCGCTATAAGTTATTTCGTAATGCAATGGCATGTCGTGTGTATTAAAAATAAGAAATATAGTTTAGTGTTGTGAGAGGAAGGGGAGCGTTGTAAAAAACCCACACACACTTTTTAATTTTTGGTCATGATTTTTCAAGAACACAGAAAAACGCTCTGCCCAACGCTAGGGTAAACCTAACCTAACGCTCTGCTGTAAATACTTTATCCCTACGGGCCCGTATTAGGAAACCCAGGACGCCACAGAGCGCCTTATGTATACCACGTTCTCATTGGCCCATTTCAAATTTCCCGCTTTTTTTTATCATTTATCAAATAATTTAATTTAATATATTAATTTAAATATTATATTATATTATTTAATTTAAACAAATTAAAATAACTATTTAGTAGGAATAGGTACCTAACTAATATTAAACAATATTATTATGTTATTATAATTCAATAAATTAATTTAGAATATTATGATCTCTACACAGTTATTTTTATTTTTTACTTTAGTAGGTACCTATACCTACTTCAGAGTGAACATTTCTTACTGGACTAAGTGTATTGTACTTGTACACACCTTTTGTGTTAGCTAAAAAGATTGTCTAGGTTCTTCCTAACATAGAAACAAAATACCAATCTTACTTAAATGTTTTATTTTTACTAAAACATAAGATTCTTAATTAAAATAGGTAGGTACCTACCTTACTAAAAGTCCATGCTCTAACATTAATATATGTATTGTATTTTTAATAAAGACATAACTATTTTTAGAGGAACGAATTGAACTAGTGTTCAATGATTATTTTAATATTATATATGGAATGGTAGCTACTGAAGCTAACGGTTTAAAAATCCAATTAAAGAAATAGTTGTAACTTCACATAAATGGTGCAAAAACAATTTTGGACGTCTAGTTTGGTAGTCTAGTTCATCGATGATGGAAAAGCCCTGTTATTATTTTCAATTTTATATTTGTAGGTACACTACATTACTACCTACATCAGCAGTGGTTTATAAATAATATTTTTTTACACATTTATTAAACTAATTCAACCTTCATAAAATTTTATGCAAGTATTAAGTACACAAATATTAAGGTAGGTAAAAAATAATACATACATGTCTACCTACATAGACAGAGGTAGGTAGGGGTTACACTATCATTGAAAATATATAAATATTAGACAAAAAAAAAAAATGTTACAAACATTAAAACTGTGAACATATTTTAAAGTATTTTTTTTACTATGATGACCGCCTCGCATGTTAAATTTCTGTCTATGCATAGTATTTAGAGGTGAAAAAGCTAGAAAACAATCACAGGTACCACGTGGCACATCACTACATCAGTTGAGCTCTGAATATACAACATGACTTCCTAAATATCAAAAATGTAAACAGAAGTTTATCTTATCTACATCTTGGTACCTACTTGGTTTATTAATTATTAATTAATTGATGTCGCCACTAAAATAAATGTAGATATAGTTCCTTATTTATAATCTAAATACTAAATATATCAAACTGATAACAGTATAGTCACATTGTTTATTTATTGACTACCAGATTACCTACCAGCTATTATTAGTTTGTTAACAGGAATATTAAATTGATTTTTGACTTGCTGTCAATGCCTGTCATGTTTAAACTTTAATTGTATATCTCCGTTGTAGTTGTACTTTTAATTTTAAGTTGTAAGTGTTTAAAGCCTCTTAGCATTTTCATTAGTTAGGTATTTTTAAGCTCTGGTTGTTTGCGTTCTCATTAGGTATTTAACTTGTTGGTGGTAGTTCTCTGTTTCTGCAGTCATAAGTGAAACATGTTATTCTGTGCCAAGTTCTGATACTGAGAATTCTGCAGTTTATACTATAGATATTCAAATTGGTGTTTGCGATTGTTACGTTGGATTTACTGGTGCATTTTGCAAACACCAAGCCTTTTTACACAAACATTTCAATTTATCTCTACCTAATGCACCACCTATAACTGTCACTGAAAGATATGCACTTGGGCAACTTGCTCTTGGTGACAAGAATAAAAAATGCACAACAATTGACAAAATTAATGGTGACATGTAGCCGAGGACTAAGTGTGGCAACTAAAAGAAAGGGACAAAAAAAGGTTCAACCAACTTCAATTTCTCGTCGAAGACAAGGTGTAACTCGTGGCTCTCGAAGAATTCCAGAATTTTCCAAATTTTTGAATTTTGTTAGTAAAGTTTTGTTATTTAGGGAGTCACGTTGTACATTCAGGACAATTAAATCACATTCAGAGCCCAACTGACATAGTTGAATAGTAAAAACTTCATAGTAAAAAAAATACTTTAAAATATGTTCACAGTTTTAATGTTTGTAACATTTTTTTTTTTGTCTAATATTTATATATTTTCAATGATAGTGTAACCCCTACCTACCTCTGTCTATGTAGGTAGACATGTATGTATTATTTTTTACCTACCTTAATATTTGTGTACTTAATACTTGCATAAAATTTTATGAAGGTTGAATTAGTTTAATAAATGTGTAAAAAAATATTATTTATAAACCACTGCTGATGTAGGTAGTAATGTAGTGTACCTACAAATATAAAATTGAAAATAATAACAGGGCTTTTCCATCATCGATGAACTAGACTACCAAACTAGACGTCCAAAATTGTTTTTGCACCATTTATGTGAAGTTACAACTATTTCTTTAATTGGATTTTTAAACCGTTAGCTTCAGTAGCTACCATTCCATATATAATATTAAAATAATCATTGAACACTAGTTCAATTCGTTCCTCTAAAAATAGTTATGTCTTTATTAAAAATACAATACATATATTAATGTTAGAGCATGGACTTTTAGTAAGGTAGGTACCTACCTATTTTAATTAAGAATCTTATGTTTTAGTAAAAATAAAACATTTAAGTAAGATTGGTATTTTGTTTCTATGTTAGGAAGAACCTAGACAATCTTTTTAGCTAACACAAAAGGTGTGTACAAGTACAATACACTTAGTCCAGTAAGAAATGTTCACTCTGAAGTAGGTATAGGTACCTAATAAAGTAAAAAATAAAAATAACTGTGTAGAGATCATAATATTCTAAATTAATTTATTGAATTATAATAACATAATAATATTGTTTAATATTAGTTAGGTACCTATTCCTACTAAATAGTTATTTTAATTTGTTTAAATTAAATAATATAATATAATATTTAAATTAATATATTAAATTAAATTATTTGATAAATGATAAAAAAAAAGCGGGAAATTTGAAATGGGCCAATGAGAACGTGGTATACATAAGGCGCTCTGTGGCGTCCTGGGTTTCCTAATACGCCTACGGGCCCGTTTTACAGCCGTGATTAGGTGATTATCATACTCCAGATTTTTTTATTTTAAAAGTGTCAGGTGTTTTTCTTCCTTGAGTAGGTCACGATATATGTGTCAAATTTGAATTCAATGATAAATCATTATTCATTGCATACGAAAAACTATTTTGAACGGGCACGATCTATCACTATATTCACCCTGTATAGGGGTACTAATCATATTTTATTATTTATTTATATTGCTTTCAGGCATAGACGTAGCTTGATGAATTTATATTGGGGGGGGGGGGTGGTCTAACGGGGTATAGTAGATGTATTCTAACCTTTAAAATAATTAAAACAAGACTGATACAATATACCAAATATGGGTGATAATAACAGTAAGTAGTAACTGACTTATGTACTAGAAATAAAACTTCATATAGTCGCGTGATGTGTTTCATTATTGTATCCGTAATCGTATTAATGGTTATAAATAATATTTATATTAATTATACATGACCCACATATTATGGTTACATTAATTTTGGTTTCCGGTGTTTGACGAGGTTCGCTTAGCCAACTCTCGCGACGCCCCTGGTAGCCGCGACGCACACCTCTGGGCTATAGCCTTTTATGTTTCTGGTACACAACATATATTCTAAAAATTTAACTAAAATAAAATGTATGGGATGGGAGGGCTAAGCAAAATTCCAGGGAGCCATACGCCCCACTCAGACCCCTCATTCTACGCCTATTCTTACAGAATTATTTTTTAAGCATGCTCATAGCTCACCCACATTTTCCCTTTTAATAGAACATTTATTAAAATTCTAAGTTTTGGAATTTTTTAGTATACCAACCTAAAGACTACTTTTATTTGAAAACCCACCTTTTTTACTGCAGTTTATTTAGCTGATGATTTTCTTCAAAATGTTGTATCTTAAACAAAATGTCTATAAGTAATTTCTGAATTATTAAAACAATTATAGGTACTAAGGATAATAATTCTTAAAAATGATTTTACAAAAATATAAAATATATGTAATATTAGAATATTAGATGTATAATGTATTAAACTTGGAGAGTTGGATTATTTAAAAAAAATATTTACCTATATTATATTGATATAGCTGGTCATAATCAGTTATAATTAGTAATTTCTAACATTTTAAAAATCATTTAAGCCCTATATCTACTGGACCTTTTACCTACACCTTAGACATATTAACCGTAGAGTACACAAAGTTATTTAACTCAAAAACTATACTTACTCAAATCTCAATTATTCAATAATATGGTCTTCAAGTATATTTTAAAATTCCAAACATTTAAATTTGAAGTATAAATTAAAGCTTCGATTAATTTAAGTTAACAAATAGGGGAGCATGTTTAAAGAATCACCCTCTATAATTTTACTAAAAGTAATATAAATACGGTATAAACGTACGTTTAATATACCTAGTAAGTAACGGTTGGAAATAGCTTAAAATAAATCTCAATATTTTGAAAATGTCATTGTGTGTATTAAAATATAAATACGTAAACATTTCAAGTACCACACATACTTTTGAATTTCAACAAAATAACTAAATTGTTATTCTTTATTTAGGTATCCACTTTCTTCAAAAGTTTCATTGAATTTCATATAGGTATCTATAAAAAAAAAATGTACCTTTGTATGAATTTTTCACTCCAAGAAAATTTAAAAATGTTCACAATTATGAATAATTTCCTCAAAATACTAAACGCGTAAAAAAAAATATGCAATAAATGTACTAGAGATAACTAGAGATAACTATAGATTACTAAGATTAGTAATTACAATTTAAATTTAAATATTCATGTACTTATTCCGGATAACAAAGGTTTGTGTCTGGAAATTTAATATCTGATTATCTGAATATATTATTAAAACAGTCAATGGTGAGCGCCACGCGGTAACGATTAACAAAATGAAACCGTATATACATCAATAGTTCAATTGTTATAAAGAGATAATAACGATACGAATAGTAATACTATATAAAAATAATAAGTTAAAGATGTGGTTCGGAGGATCCAATGATGATTGAACAACAAAATAAAATCTGTTTTGAAAATATTATCGGAGTAAAATTCAAGTCAGTAGGTACAGTGGAACTCATAATACCTATTTTTTTTTTTCAAAAATACGGTACCTATAGTGTGTGGAATCCCCTTGAAAAAGAATATGTAATAAAGAGTAAAGATGTAATTTACTTTGTAAATAAAATATGAAACGAGCAACATTTTCAAAATTAATCAAATATAGTAAACATTTTTATTTTAATAATTACTAATATCAAGGGAAAAATATAAATAAAATAAATAGTAATATATTTAATTTAATATAACATTAAGAAATCGTCAGTCACAGAAAAAAAGTGAATAATCAGCTAGGTAATAAAATAAATCATGACAACACAAAACACAAGACGATTCAAATTACAGCAGTAAGGCCAGTAAGTATAATTAGTCACATAAAATATAACATAATATATGATAATATAATATATTATTATATTGTATATTGTCCAACTGTAGATGGGTTCAACGACATTATAGACACTTTTATGAAATCGAAAAATTCTGGATAATCATTAATTTAATTTATAGATTGGTACCTCCCATACAATAGGTATAGGTAACCTAACCGATATAATCATATAAGTATATAACTTATACCTATATAATATATATAGGTACAATAATAAGTCAATACAAACAGTGTCGAAGTTATGATTATACTTTGGGAGGGGAGATGGATAATTTTTTAGATAAACGTCAGGTTGAATTAGGTTGGATTAATTTTTGACATTATTGTCAATTATATAATTTAATTTGAAAACGTTATTGTGTGTACCTTAAAATATAATAATATATAGATTATAGGTACCTACCTACTTTAAAAGTTTCAAATACCCACGTCCCACGAATAACATCTTTAACTCACAACAAAATCACTAAAACTGTTATTCTTCGTTAATAATCCAAATTTCCTAAAGCTTTGTTCCTATAACTATTAAAATATATCATGGAAAATGCAAGTCTTATTGGGAATTGTCATATTTTCGAGACGAAAGGATAATGTCTGAACGACTGATCTTCCGCATGTATCAATAGTGTTATGCCTTGACCTCGGAATATAAACCATATCTTCACCCTTCTTGGCTCATGTCAAAATCTCACAATGTAGTATTGTCTTGTCGATTTTAATCACTACTAATCTTGTTCTATTATACAGTATACCACAAACTATTAGAATTCAGAAATGCATAAACTTCTTAATAACATGACATTGAAACTTAGATTTAGATTAAGTGAAGCTGGGGAAATAGGCAATCCTGAAGGTGTCAAGAATACAAGCAATCTCTTTATTATTATTATTATTGTTATTATTATTAATACTAGATAGATAGATTGATAGATAGATTGATAGATAGATACTTTCGAGGCTCATTTGTTTGATCTTTATCTAATTTTGGTTTCTTTGATTTCTTGTCGTGATACTTTTACTGTTTTTTTTTTTTATTCTTTCCCTGTAATTTAATTTATTTTTTATGTTGGTCTTTTTTCGTAACACGCTCTGTTCGTCTTATCTCTTATATCTGTAGCCCTTTTCTATCCATCTTAAAATGTATAAGAAAATTCTAGTATTGGTTGCCATGACCAAACGTCGTTATTTGACGAAACTATTTTTCATAACTTGTATAATATAGAATAATGTAATAATTGTCACTATATTTATAATATTATATACATATGTAGTATGTACCTACCTAATAATAAATTTATTAATACCTCAGATAACAATTTCCGTCAATTAACTAGGTATAAATAAAATATAATAATTTAAAAAAAAGTAATATTTGATAACATATATATACACATTAGATAATAAAATAATCAATAGTAGGTACCTATAACATAAATTTCTGTATAATATATATATATATATATATAGTATAGAAGTCTGTGGTACCGCTACTGCTACAATATAATATACTAATATATTATTTTTTATTATGGGCACTTATATGTTATGGGAGAATATTCAAGTATATCCCAATAGAAGTATAGTATATACTTGTCACTTAAATTGCCTCCAAAAACCCTTGAGGCGATTCGTATAAAATAAAAAAATTTCATCTATCTAGATTTGGGAGACAAATCGTGTATTTATAGACTTATTTCATATTTTATAGGCTTAGTGAAGAGTGAAGAGTGAAGAATCTAACATAAGCTTTGTGATCTCTGAGGATATATCTAGAGCTAATTGTTCAACCTCTATTAGTTGATATAGATTAACTCACACATGAATATCACACATAATAATATTATGTGTGATATATATATTATAATATTATAATTATATTATAACTGTTTGTTTACATTATATAGGGTTGCCATTGATTACAACAATAAAATGTAAAAAAAAATTTGGAATAGATTAGCTGACTTACTATATCTATTAGGGTTAATTTTGAAAATTATGCTTTTTGCTGATTTTGAAAATAGACGTCAATCCATTATTATATTAGTATTATAAATTTACCGTGTAAGTTATATTTCGGGGAAATTCTTTTCGATAAAATTTGGAAATTCATGTTGTGTCATACACATTCACAAACCGACAAGACACATCTACACTCTACTCATTACTGAGAAAAACGAGCTTGGCTTGAAATTGAATACAACATCGTATTGCGTTAAGATAATAAAAACTATGACATCGGTACATCTGCATTATTACTCAATACTCATCTACATCTAAATTTCCAAAGCAAGAAATATCCCACCATTTTTTTTTTTACAATATTTCTTAGATTTAATAGTCTGCACTCCGCTATAATTAAAATAAAATACACTAAACAAATTGTATTAGTTAGTTTGTTATATATATATGGCTATATTATAGGTAATATATATATATATATATAAATATATAGGTAATATACCATCGAGAGAGCACATAAAATATAAATCAATAATCATGTGTTTTTTTTCAAATTGTTGACTGTTTATTTGTATCTGAATACTAAATAGTAGGTATGGTATAGTATGTTATGTTTCAAGTTTCAACAATATTGTTTTATTTATTTTAAGAATCTGGCAAGTTACCCATTTATTAATATGCACGCGTATAATGTACACAAACTTTTAGACTAAACTGAACTTTATTGTTTTTTTTATTTCTTGATATTATGCAATATGAAAAGTATAGTTGTTTTATGTTCTGTAAAATTAAAATCCATCAAGTTATAAACAGTATTTTAGAAAATAGATTAACATCGTCGTTGATATTAAGTATTATTTTATTTTAGAATTGTTGATATTTGTGTAATAACTAATAAGTAATAAGTATCTATATATTTTACTGATAATTAAAAATTTTAAATAGGTAATCCTAAATTGATGGTGATTTATATACATAACGTACCTACATTTTTTAGCATTTATACTTAATAATAGCATCTAGCCTACTAATATAGTAATATAGAAATCACTATTCAATAATTAAAATCTCTATGATTATTATTTTGTGAGTTATAACTTATAGGAAAGTGTAAAATTGTTGTATTTGTATAGGTGCATACATTTGTGTTAAATTAAAAACTTTACCTTTATTTTTAATTGTTGAGTAGGTACCTATTGTTGATTTTCAATATGTCATTTTCAGGAGAACAAAATATATAGGTAATTCTAAAAAATTGCTTTAAAGTGAAAACTTCACATAAGTACATAACTTGACAATTGTTTTGAGTAAAAATGTAAAGTACGTAATATCAAAATTGGTGATAAATGTTTTTAAATGTATTATAAAACTATACAATATAATCGATGTGTAACCAATTTTTTAGAGCTTAAAACGCTTTATAGACTGGCGAAAAGATTAGATAATTGTTGATTGTACCATTGATTATAAATATAAGTTAGTGATTACCTAGGTTACTATCTAAGTATAAAATAAACACATTACCCATCTAACCCATCATATAACATGATATTTAATCTGCACATTTTATTAATACATTTATAATATTAAACTTATATAATATTTTTTTTATAATAATAATATATAACGCTATCATGAGTATATTATGCCTCACATGATAGGTTTTAGGATTATGTTTGTATATTATCTATATATGTTGCATATTTAATATAAAATATATAATAATATATATTTTGAAGGTAAACAACGATTATTGTTGTCAGAAAATATTTTCAAATGGATATTCACTAAATGAAAGTTCACTGAATTATTATTAACTCAAAACTAGGTCAATATGTTAATACATTTGTTGAAATTAATTGCTATAGGGTTGCCTCGTGAGGATTTATCAATTTAAAGTGGTGGGGTAATACAGACTCAATTTTATAGTACCGTTTTGATTTAGTGAATCTTCGTGGGACACCGTATTGTAGTGCGTACATCGCTGTATTATATATATAGTATTTACGATTTGCCCATGCCCTAAATAGGCTATACTGCAGCTGGGCAGTTAGCTATATAATATGCCTATTATATGATATGATACTTACTATACATCTCATATAACACACAATACACAACTATACGCATACCTACTGTATACAATCAAACGAATTATTTCTTGTAAAATATTTAAATATTTGCTTGAATAAATTTGTCAGTATATTAAAATAACTACCTAATAATTTATACAGTATTGCCTATAATTGGCCCACTCATTATACTCATTTGTCATCAAAGTAAAAATATATTTATATCGCACAATTATTAATCATTATATATATAACATTATATTTTAGCCGATTATCCAAATAGTTAGGTATTACTTTATTAGATATAATATAATATGTACCTTCTGCGTTTGCAGAATGCATAGTGCATAGCGCATTACTTACATTTTTGCAGCGGATTAGATTGTCCGTCGTCCGTGATTTTAATATTATATTATACAAACGTCGACCAAATCCTATTATAGATATTATAAAACCGTAGATAATAAAGGTATGGTCGTAACTCGTAATTCGTATGAGTAACAATATTTATGATTAACCTTTTTTCCCGTAGATAATTATAATTTATAATTATTGTCACTACTCGATAGAATAATAGTCGACATAACTTATTTTCAGATTTTACTGCACAATTTTTGTTATTAATTATTACTTTTTATTTATAAAGTATTCCTGTCAGACATCTAACTTTTTGATTACAGTTTTATTTTTGGTTTTTTTAGCGGCTTTACCATTGATAATAAAAATTTTTAAAAATGGAGGTATATATCGATATATAAAATGGTACATAGAATAGAGAGTAGTAAGGATAATATAGGTAAAATATTTTATTTAAAATGAATGTTGTTAAGTGAGAACATCGTGGGGACGTCCACGTTTGAGCCGACGGAATATGTAAGCTTGTCACTCAGTAAGTAGTATTGCGTGATTTGGTGAGCCAAAAGAGTTGATAGAGAGATTTTGTGTGTAGGTTTTAACTGCAGTGGGAAGTTTGAAGTCTATATGAAGTGCTTCGTTTCTGACGACCAAGGCCCATTTAATTTTGTACGATTATTTATAAACAGTATATGTCTATATTATAGACATTATGTACTTTATACGTTTAAAATATTATAATAAACGAATTATAATTTTTTAATTTTACTTATATACCTATTATTGAATATATTTTGTTAATCATTATTCACAGACAGTGATGTTGAAACAATTGTAATATATTTTGTGTTTGTTGAATGATTTGTAGGTCGTATCATATCTAAGTTTAGCATGCAATAAACAAATCTGCTTTTGTTTAAGTAAACGCATAGGCACAAATCGCAGGGGGGCTAAGGAGGCTTAGCCCCTTAGAAATTGTAATGGATTTGTGCCTATTATAGCGTAAACGAGTGTTTGAGACGTATATTATACATAGAACATTATGTATCAACACCTTGTAGGTGGCCAGATACCTATGTGTACACTCATGTCTATATATTGTAAATTGTGAATTGCGATAGTTTTTAATTTAATTTTTCAATCGTAATTTCACTCATATTTTCCAATAAATACAAAAGCAATCCATGTATATCAGTACATTTTATACCTACAACGTAAATAGAATCCTAAAAAAAGCATACAATTAAAGGACCAAATCCTAAACTTATCTATTTCAATTTGCCCGTTTCTGCAGATTATCAGCCTACATATTTAGTTTTTATAAAAAAAAATCTGCTTACTACTTACATTCATTTAGTAAAATAACCAACACCTGGAAAGCTCGAGTACCTACTTAAACACCTAATTAAACAACGTACAAGTGCAGAGCAAAACTAGACGACGGCCGCGGCAGACCGTATGTAGTTGACGGCTGAGATAACAATAATATTATACAGTCATATAGGTAGGTACGTATAATACTGAGTGTATTATAATTTATAATATAAAAGAGATAAAATACCTACCAATAATAATCGATGACATAAAATTATAGCACACATAACAAAATTAATATACATTTATTATATTATCTATGGAAATATCGTCATCACACTCATATAATTATTATTATTATCAGTTGGTTTTACTCGTTTCAGTTGGGCACGCTGTAGCCGCGCTGACGAAAAGTATAATACTCTATATAGAATGGACTAGACGCGTAGCTTAGCCAACACTCGTTTTAAGTACCTACAATCTACATACGAGCGTATGACTAAATTTACAATACCTATAAAGCCGTAGGTATATCTGCTAGCGCACTGCAATGTACACTTTAACTGCTTATAATATACATTTTATGAAATAAATCATCAACTGAGTTAAGTTATAACTTTTAAGTAATAAGTCAATAGGTAACAAACAGTGTAGGAGGACGTGTTTAACTCTTAAAGTTAATTGTAAATATGGAGAAAAATATTAACTATTAACATAGTTAAGAAGAAGAAGTAATTAATACTTTTGACTTTTGTAATTTGTATACCACTTGAGTTACAGCTATTAAAATGATTATGCAACTTTAATTTTTTTTTTAATAAAAACTACGTAGGTATATGAAAATATTTTGTAAAAATCCTTCTTGTATTATAATATATAATTGAAATAATAAGATGATGGTAAATATTTTAAATATGCTCCCATCACATCGGTAAACGTAGAAAGATCATTTTCCGCCTATAAAACTTTACTTACAAATAATAGAAGGTCTTTCAAAGTCGAGAACATAAAAAAACATTTGATAATCCAGTGTAACGCAAGTAAGTACATAATTAGAATTATAAAATGATTATTTTTTAATACATAAAAATTATAATTGCTAGGTATAGAAGATGCTGAGTGTTGAAAAATCCAAAGACCTCCCATTCAACAGTTTTTACATTTTTTTTTAGTAATATAGTATGTATAAAATATAAATTTTTAGTAATATGTACAAGATATGTTTTTTTTAAATTAAATTTGAATAAGTATGTATTTTTTAATTAAAAATAAATGCATATTAAAGCGCATATTTTGATATTTTTTGGTGCATATGTATGCGCATATTTTTAAGTTTTTAAGCACATAAAGTCCCGAGCCCTGGTAATTAACTATAGTTTCAAGTACTTACTATACTGCAGCGGTTATAGAGATATTTTATGCACCTATATATATGAACATGATGTAACTAAACGTATTATTTTTTAAATTAACCGGAATCATCTAAGTTTTGTTACGATGAATTCTTTAACTAGGTATTGAAAACATTGAAAAGGGTGGGTAAGTGGATGTTGCTCTGCTCTACAGTAGGTTACAAGTATAATGGATGGTATTAAATTTGAATTCAACAATATAATGTCATTGACCATTATATACGAAAAACGATTCTGAGATGAGACGGTTTGTCAGTGTGCATATATTTTATATTATATTTATATGGTTATTTCTTATTATTAATACGGTATAGCCGGTAAGTTGAATTCATATTAGGTATAAAATTACAACTAAATAACTAAAATCGTTATTCTTATTTAATATGTAATTTCGTCCAAATTTGATCATAAGATAACTAGAAAAAAAACCGTATATATTTTACCGTTTATATTTTTGATATTTTTCAGATACAGAATAACCTACTTACGTGGAACCTTGTTTTAAATTTTCAATCTTTATCTATAAAAGTTGAAAATGTTATACATTTTTAACTACAAAAATATTTTTAAATTTAAAATTTGATAAATATTGTCAAAAATCTTTGAATTAATAAAATTTTTTTTTTAAAACTTATGAAAAATCTTGAATTTCATTTTCAGTTTTTCGTGATTTTTACGTATTTTGCTAAAATTTAAACTTTAAATGCTTATAAAAAAATTTTAGATAGATTAAAATATTTTTCAAAAGTCATTGTAACAATATATTAGGATCCTTGCATTAAATTTCCAAGCTTTTTTTCTAACAAATAAAATTTAATTAACATTCATAGAAAAAAAACCTAAGATATAGAAAATCAGAAACTGAGTATATGTCCGTAAACAGTTCAATACAATTCAAAATATTTTGAAAATTTTATCGTGTATAGAAAATGCTAATATAAACAACCAGTGAAAATTTCATGTATCTGCGGTCATTTGTTTTGGAATTATACCAAAATCCAAAATCGATTTTGTTGAAAACCGATTTTGCGTAAAAATTCCCGTTTTTCCTTAATATTTCTTTTGTTTTTCCCTATGCGCTTTTGAAAACTATTAGGAATTTAAAAAAATATCCACCTGAATGCACCAACTAGATTCACTTTTCCATCAAACAAGATACTGTTGAAGAAAATCGAAGCATTATTTCGATTACTTATCGTGTACACAGACACAAAAAAAAATAAAAATAAAAAAAACACACAACATTGTAAAATCAGTAGATTCATCGCTCCGCTCAGAATCTAAAAGTGAAAATAAATAACTTATTAACCTGACTTCAACTTCTTAATGCTCATTTTTGCTACAATATTATAATATCAGCAGCTGTACATGATTTACATGTGCAGGCTTAATTGTTAAGTGCGGTAAGAAATATAAAATGTGGTCTTGAGAAATATATAAAATATCAAGTAACTATATGTTGTATGAGGCCTATTAGCAACAAAGCTTGTAAAAAATCCAAGTTAATGCCTAATAAAAAAAAATCTGTTAGGTATTAAAAATAACTTATTGCAGAGAAGTTGATTGTTGACAGCCAGTGTGCTGCGCATCTGTTTTTAGATGTTTTTGTTTACTATAAGTTATAATAACTTAAGGGTACCTATAGTGGCTACTGGCTAGTACCTATTGTATATAATACAACTTTACAAGGTGGTGATTGCCGAACATCCATTTCATTTCTAAAAACTAGTTATGGGTTTATAACGTACCTATTTGCTTTTCTTCTATTTATTATTTGCGATAACGCGACGACTATAACAATAAAGATAACATCTAAAAATTCTGATGTAGACAGTCATACAGATAATGCCATAATGGACAATAGTTATGGTCTAAAGACTTATAGCAAGTATAACTATACTCACCCGCGTGGATTATCTAAAATCTATGCTCATAAGTCATAACTTATCAATCATCACTTGGAAATTAAAATAGGGAATAGTTTACTGTATACATTAGTAACTAGTAAGTACCCATCCACTTTAAAATACATTATACATTATGGAAGTCGTGGTGTGCAAATCCCCCTCAAGTCACTATAGCGTAAACTATATTTGAACAGTTGAAAAAAATCATCTTTATTATTATAAAAATAACAAAAATTAATGATAATCATAATTATTATGATGATGTACTTATCATTGTTATTCTATAAGGTCTGCTATGTGACGAGACTATAAAAAAAATTAATTATATTGTATAGTAATTTGTAGGGAACGAGGGAATGACGGTTAAACATCGTACAATCAGTGCCTAACCCTTTAGGCACCTATATTGACCCGTGATCCACCGCACACCAATAATTCCGTCGGCGGTGCGCCAGCCGTCATGGACAAGACGGCGACGGGAGCGCGGGCGTCGGTTTGTTCTTCCATGCGCGTCGTTTGCGCACTCGCGAGCGGCCGTCGAGCAGGAGCAGCACCGACCGGACGGATGCGCGCGCGGTACCGCCGCATACTTTCGTTGTCTTGTCCCATTTCTATAATCACAAACAAAAATGGCGTCTGCTCTGTCTCGTTCGGATGCGATTCGCGAGTGTTGACGTTTTCGCGTTGGATTAGCGTGTCGACCGATTGAAACGACGACCGCACTCACGGGCGTCGCTCTATTCCCGTGATACCATACAATCGGGTCGCATACAACACATATTCTCGTCTGCAGTACACTCACACACACACACACACACACACAAGGTAAGTTTTTTACGTTTTCCGATTTTTATTCATCCCATTTTATTTACGCCTGTTTTGGTCGTCTAAGGCCCGCGTTTCCACCCCCCCTCGAAACACTAGATGACGATGACGACGTTAATGACAACGACGACGACGTTAATAACAACGCGACAACAACAACAACAACAACAATAACAACAATAACAACAACGACGACGATGGTTAATAATATTTTCGTGGTGTAAAGGTTCAAATAATATTACGATATCGTTATCCGCCTCGAGCCCCCGACTATTTTAGAATACTTTTTTTGGCGCCCATAGATTATCGTCGCATCCGTTAATTGCGTATCATGCGTGTGCGTGCGTGTTTGCGTGTGCGTGCCCTCTATTTACCTACGACTGGAAATTGGAATTAACCGTCGCGCGCTCGCGCGTGTGCGCGGAAACAATCGTTATCAGAAATACGCACTACCTATAATAATAGTAACTTAAAGGTCAAATTATGTCGGCTTTACTACACGTCCCTTCTCATATTATAAAACGAAAAAAAAAAAACCGTTTTCCACCTCGATCGGGTTACCTCCTACCCGCACGCGCGTCCTTATGATATTACGATAACAGTGATAATTATTACCTACGAGGCGATATAATATCGTTGTTTTCTTAGATCATTATAATATTATTATACAGCCTATGATCTAAGGTTGTGTTCCAGTCCCGACGACCGACCGATAAATCCGTGTTATGTTGGTTTGTTTGTCTCGCAGCATCCGTTAAAAATAATCTGACGGCCAAATTATTTCGAATTCACTGTCGCTTATGATATACCTAACTACGCAAGTTAAAAAAAAAAAAATCACCTTTGGTAAAATAGAAAATATGTAAAACGATTGCATTTGGTAAAAAAACCGTTTTTCGCAATGGTTTTCGTGCTCCAGAGTATATAATTGTCTCCGACGCGTTTTCGCTACTGTTTCGCATTTTCCCACACACATTTCCCCCTGCTAGTTTCCCCATAGTCGGTCGGTAGACTTGGTCTATTATTATTTTTGGTTGTAGGTATAGAATTAAAACATTACTATTTTGTGTTATCGATATCTTCGAAAATAGAACACGTTTCACGAGTTCGTTTAACCCGCGGTCTGAAGATCGTTGTTGTGTTTTTTTTACGTTAATACTAGGATTATAATGTCAATAATAATAATATAAATAATAATTGGTGCAGAGATGGACTCTATTTCGGTTCGTAAGACCTTATTGCGTGATAATAACAGATCGATTTATTTGTTCACATTAAAAAATGAACTATACGATATGGACCTATATAGTTGGCACATCGCTAGTCACGATTAATAAATAATATGTAGCGTTGTTTATCATATAAAGTATTTAAATTACTTGTTATATTATTATTATTATTATTATTTAGGTAGCTGTAATATTATTATGTACCTTGATAATTATAATTAGTTCTTAAAACATAATTATTATAGTGATAACAGGAGTCAAACCTTCGAATGTACGTTATCTTTATAGTTTATTTTATCAGAGCCATACAGACTTAAGACGAGAGGTGTATGCAAGATGGATGATAATAGTTTGAATATTATTGCTATACTGTCTCTGGTTTTTCGTTCCCCGTCGTATCTAAGGTCATAAAATATTACATTATATTTTATAGTCGTGGTGACAGTGAGAGTAGTTTTTTTTTAATATTACACTGATTTTAAATATAATTATCTCTAATTTCTCGTTTATTTTAAGTTAAAAAACTTCACGATTTTTCATTTTTAACTCATAGATTCTACAATCATTTACACACGTCATATCATGTAAAATAATACATTTTTTGTTTGTGGAATATATCTTATAATCCGTTTAGTATTGTAAGAAGATCTTCAGATTTCATAGTTAACAGTACTTTGTTCTACAATTAATGTAAGTGTGTAAGTGTTATTCATGTGTAATAAATATAAATTTACAAACATCGTCGGTATAGTTTCAATAAGGTCATGCGATGTTCAACTGATTTAATAAAAATGATATCCATAGGTTTGTTTCATATTGTTTATGATTTATTATGTTATATTCAACTATTTAATCTTATTTAAATCTAATAAAAACAATTAAAGTTTAAATGTTGAATAAACCTAATTAGTTATACCTACGCATTTATTTTATGATTTTTTCGCGTAGATAATATTTATGTTTATAATATTATCAATAAACATACATTGCAAAAAAAAATTCCCATTTAAGTATGGTCTTACGTACTTAAATCAATTAATCTTTTAGGAATAGTTATAAGGAGTAAACCTAAAATTGTCATATTATATTTATTTATTATTATTGAGCTTCTTTTTTTTTTTTTATGAATTGTTGTGTACAAGCACATTAATCTGATTAAATGGCTTGCTGTCAAAATAGTTTTATTTGAAAGTATTTCGATAAAATATCTTTTAATGGAACAAATTGTATTAATTTATTTTGTACATCAATTGTTAAATAACAATATAGACATATAATAATAAAATGTTTTTTACGAATTGAACGATTCTTGTTTGCCCTCGAAAAGCAATTTTATAAATAATAGATAACATGCAAATGAAAATCACTATTAGGTCTTCGTAAATAATTATACGCGCTCAACCAAAACATTCATTTCCTATTGATGTCTATTATTGCTACTTTGATTTGTACCTTAACTTCCTCCTTTCTTTATTTTTTCATTCAAAATATATGGAAAAAAATTCGTAAAATGAAATAATAATTAAACAGTCCCATTATAAACAAATAACAATAGAATCTTGATGAACCATTAATATTTTTGTATAATCTATTGCTTACTTAATAAATTAAACATTTTTACCGTCTATTTTTTTTAATCACTATTAATGATGTATAGACAAAAGTAATTTATTAAAGGTAGGTTTATTTACTACTTATGAGGAGTTATTATCCTCATTTAGTTTGCAGAGTTTAACAACTTGGTGGTACTCTTAAAGTCCTAATACGAAATCGATTATCTCTTCGCTTCACGTGCCTTATCACTCGTCAGAATTATTTTTCTGATGTTGATAAATATTAAATAATAACACAATTGTGTATCGCGTGGTATTAACGTGTTTATGTAAATTACAAGTTGAAACATTGGTAGAGATGTCTGTAAGCCATGCACTCTAAATTCTTTCGTAACTTAAAGAAAAATAATTATAATTTGTCCAACTTACGAACAAGTTTATAATTTGCTTTGTTAACTATTAATTAAATTTCCAAGTAAAAAAAAATTGTTCAGTGCGTATTTTCAGTCGAAATACTTGTAGGTTTCCTGGACGAAACAGAATGTGTCTAATGAATATACTATTGCATTGGTAGGCATATTATTATAATTCAAAGTGTTTAAAAAAAAAACAAGTGTCTTTGTTCTCGTATAAAAATAAAAAAAATTAAAAACTACAACTATTCTCAACAATAATTAGTTTGAAAAGAGCAGCTATTTCGCAACATGTTCTCACTTGTTTTGTGTAATAATGTTGATAAAAACAAAGTTGTTGAAATGTACGTATATAAATTAATTTCTGCGATAATTTTTTTTTTCATGGGATTTATATTTTTATTTCCACCGTTAGTAGACTTTTGTAACAGTTACGCTGTTAGGAATAAAATATAATGTTTACGTTGGTCAAATTTCCATCATCTGTCGCATGCTATCTTAAAATATCAAAATCGAACTAAGCCACTGTTATAAAATTAGTAATTACGAATTTTATTTTCAATTAACAAGAGACAACTCTTATAGTTTAATATTTTTGATTCGAGCTCGACAGAAAGCTGAAAACTACGGTTTCGGAAAGTTTGCACACACTTACAAAATGAAAATATTTCTCGAAACGGATGGGGAATCGCGTGGATACATAAATATATATTAGTAATTATTGTATTTAATAATATTTAAATGTAGCTAGATTTTTGATTCTTGTTGCAATCGTTATTAATGTTCAACCGGCAATAACTTGTTTTTGAAAGAAGAAAAAAAAAAGTTCTCTCAGTCAAGGTTGTATGTCTCGCGTAGGCGCTTTGATTTCGTTGTCGAATCGTTTTTCTGCGCATGTCGGTCGTGGCCCGTACTTTCAAAATCGCGGATCGTCCGAGCCGCCGTCGTTGTTTACATTTTACCGGTCACCGTTGCTGTTCGTCAATGATCGTAGAACGTATAGTAATGCATACTTTAGTTTTCGTGTATCGGGTGACAACGTGTAGGGTATTGTGCAATGATAACGATAACATTGTTATTATTATGTTGCAAAACGTACGCTTCTCAGATACCATAATATTATTATGTCGAGAGAAGGGAATATAATATTATTATAATAACACGTAATGGCCGTGTCGTGTGGAAGGAGTGGAAGAAAAAAATTGTTAAAAAAAAAATCCTATTGACGAAAATTACGCAGTTAACGTTGTCTATCCACGCAGCCTAGATCAGACCCTGAGAACGACGACTGTTACGAGCATAGGAATTAGGAGCAACCTTGGTCGTGCCCGAAGCGTATTTTGTCGTTTTGAGCGTGTCCCCGGTCCCGCGCCGCCAGTGCGGTCGGAAGCTGCCGCTGCACCGTATTTTACGAGATACGTTCGTTCGGTCGCACGGCAGTGTGACCAACCGTCGTCGGCATACCACGCTACGGCGGCGGCGCGGCGCGGCGTGTTTTATTTTTTTTTTTTTCACGATCCATTGGCCGCGCACGTAAACACATCGGCTCCCCTCCCATCGTGACCCCTTCTGTATACGACTTGCCCAGTAGCAGCAGCAGCTGCTGGCTCTCGACCATGTCTTGCGCGTGTTTATTTTTATATTATTATTTTATCATTATTATTATTATTATTATATTATTACTATTATTATTGTAATACGTTTGTGTACCCGCCGCTCGTGTGGTGTTGGTACCAACTACCAGTTCCGATTTTTATAAAATCAATAATCTCTGTACATTATATTTTTGTATTATATTCCGTAGGTATAATAACATGCTAAATTATAATAACATTTTTATTTACATTTGATTTGTTCAGACCAAAAAAATGCATTAAAAGTTCATCGATGGGTGGGCGGTGGTGGGGGGGATGAAACGGGGTTGACATTGTTGTCGGCGGGAGTCTAGTAGGGTTGTCCGATTGGCCCTAAAAAAACTACTTAACGATATTCTGCGTTTCCCGGCCCCGACGACGACTTTCACGTCGAACGCAGCGGTCAAATGTCAACGACCCCGGCGTCGTCGCTGCCGAACGATTTTCTGCATTGCTATTTTTTTCATCTTTAGATTGTTGTTTTCCGCATTTTCGCGTATCAAAACTATAATAATAATAATAATGGTAGTTATAGTCGGCCGCGTAACGCACGTGACGGTCGTGGTTTTTCTGTGGAGGGGGGGGGGAAGGGGAGCGCATTGACTGATGCGATTTCCATCGGTTATTATCTTTTTCGGATGTCTCGGTAGCGAAAAAACATAAATCTGTGCATAATAAACCTATCTAACTGTAACGACGCTGAAGCGGCCGCTGCGCCGTCGGAGGGGAAAGTCCCGTTGCTTGCGCGTTTAAAGCGTAGCGAAAGGGAACTAGAAAAGAAACACGAGTCGAAACACCATCACGCCATAATTATTGTATCCGTTGGCTACAGTGTGACCGCTGTATTGTCGGTGTAGGTCTTACATTCCGCCATCGTACATTAATTGTACACATTTGTAAATACATTGTATGCATGAAACGTTCGTATAACAAAACTGTATATATAGGTGTATAGGGTACTTTCTAATTGCGCGCTTCGACATGAGGGCCGCGTTCGCAAGTAACGGAAACCGTTCATAACAACAACAACAACAACAACAATAATAACAACGATACACGATGTCTCCTCGGGAACTTTGATCTCGTGTTTTCGGGGTGTTCAATGTATAATATTATAATATTTAATTTTTTTTGTATATCAAATACTGCTTTAGCGTAATAATATATTGTAAATTGTACACACACACACACACACCACCGCCACCCCAGGGGTTATCGAGCCATGTCGACGTGTACCGTGCCTGCCGTGTCTACCGTACAATATTATCGTAAATTATACAGAGCGAGTGTGGAGCGCGCGAGTTTGGCGTTTTCTCGCGCGCGTTGTGTACGCGTCCCGGATCAATTTTTATTGTCGCGCGGTGGTGAACGGGCGACGGTAGTTGTGACGGCGGCGGCGGCGTCTCTGAAAAAGGAGGTGGTTGTGGTGGCGGCGGTGCACCGGCGGAGGTTGTGTCGGTGGTGCGGTGGGGGTTTGGTGTCGGCGACGGTGGCCGAGGGAGTGAAGATTGGCCGAACGGAATAGGTGAACCGGATCGGCGGCGATTGGCCGACACTAGAACGATGCCCTCTCGCGCACCGCACGGTCGTGCCACTGTATTTTTCGGCGTCGTTCGCGTTTTCGTTCGCCCGTCGTTGTGTTTTCGTTCGTCCCGCACCAAAACGCGAACACTATTAACCACCCCACAAATTTAATAAAGTCATTTTAATATTGTTATTATTTTTGTTCAACGAAAATCAACAAAAATTGCGCATAAATCGTTTAAAATATATAAATATTAACTATTAAGTACCTAATAATGATAATTTAGTGATAATACACACATTGTTACAAAATTGTTAGTGTTAAGTGAATAATCTCTAATAAAAACGCATCTGTGTTACTAGTGTAAGTTTGACAAGTATCTTAATCTCTGTGGAATATTGGATATACCAGTCTGAAGGTAAATTATTAATTAATATTGTTATTTTTCTCCTGTCGGTGTTGGGCAACCACAGCAGCATTTGGGTTTTTTTTTCAAACAAATCGTCATGTAGTCTGCTTCGGAATATTTTCATTTTACATTATGTGGTATTTTACGTCTTACGGTTTCATTGTGTGGTGTTTAAGTTGCAAAAAAAAAAAATATTTAATTGTCAATAACTAAATTTTGGTCTTGGAAATTAATGACTGATTTTATATCTAAAACCGTCTCGCCGTGGCTCATGGTATAATTTGTTCACATTTAACAGTTTTCATAGCAACCGCAAGTATTCTGATTTTTTCCAAAACACTAAAAAATATTTTATAAATATCGACCCCACGGATCGATTTTTATTTTTTTACAAGCAAAGAAATTTTGCAGTGATGACGTCGTTTTATTGCGATTTTCCCGTAAGGCGCCATTATGTTGGCACCACTGTGTTCGGACCTGATATTTTTGATAATGTCGAACTCTCCAGTGCGCCTCAGATTGGTCCGTAGTCGATGAGAAATTAGAATAATAATCATAATAATATATTATGCATTTATGCAGCGAATTGCGACTTGCGAGTTTGTGACATTCATATTTAATTTCATCGACTTTTGTATTTTTTTGGCATTTTTAATCTCTGAATTCATGTTCTTTCTGATTCATATATTTAGTGGCTGAACCATCGGAGGATATTAAAGGGGAGGAACATATGGTGGATGAATATAAACAAAAATTAAATATAAATTATTTCAAATTCTTTCAGTGGGCTCGATATAGTTACTAACAATAAAGGACGACCAATGAATCAACTTATAGGTTTATTTGTTGCAATACATTTGTTTTTATAACTTAATATTATGGTTTAATGATTTTTTTTTAGTGTATGATCTTATTGTGTTAGTTTATGCATAATTTCCGAGTAATATTCTTTTTATTATTATAATATAAGTTCTTTTCAGATTACAATTATGATAGGTATTTGTGTTAATAAGTTTTAGTTTCTGAAAAAGCATAAGTCACATAATTACTCCTAATATTAAGGAGTCGACTTTAAAGTTTTTTTTAAGTTAGATTAAAGGTAGGTAGTCAGATGTAATAATACGTAGTAACTCTGCATTATTGTTCCGGTTACCTAACAAAATAATTATATTAATATATTAATTTTTTAGTGTAATGATGTGAAACATATTTAATGATTGATTATGATCATATTTTTGAACTCTCTCACTGAACCTTTAATGTTATCATAAATGCCTAGTTTGAATATTAAATAAATCATTTAATTATATTTCTGGACCATGAAACCTAGAATAGATTTATGCTCAAATTACTAATAAATAAAAGTTCACAAATGAGTTAAAAATACGCCCAAATATACAAGAGTTTATATGTTTATGATTACCAACAACATTAATAATTAATGATGAGAAATATATTAAATGATTAATTGTGATCATAATTTTGAACTCTCTCACTGATTGTTTATGGACACCTTAATATTATCTCTTTTTTTTGTTTTTGTGATTTTATATTAAAATTGTGTATAATACCTATTGTATGATGAGAAATGTATTAAGTGATTTATTATGATCATAATTTTGAACTCTCTCACTGAACCTTTAATATTATTTAAATGCCTGGTTTCAATTTTGATTAATTAATTTATACTATACTTATGGGCCATGAAACCTAGAATAGTTATTATGGTCAGATTACTAATAAAAAAAAATTCTCAAATGAGTTAAAAATACGCTCAAATATACAAAAGTTTATATGTTTATGACTACCAACAACATTAATAATTAATGATGAGAAATATATTAAATGATTAATTGTGATCATAATTTTGAACTCTCTCACTGATTGGTTATGGACACCTTAATATTATCTCTTTTTTTGTTTTTGTGATTTTATATTAAAATTGTGTATAATACCTATTGTATGATGAGAAATGTATTAAGTGATTTATTATGATCATAATTTTGAACTCTCTCACTGAACCTTTAATATTATTTAAATGCCTGGTTTCAATTTTGATTAATTAATTTATACTATACTTATGGGCCATGAAACCTAGAATAGTTATTATGGTCAGATTACTAATAAAAAAAAGTTCTCAAATGAGTTAAAAATACGCTCAAATATACAAAAGTTTATATGTTTATGACTACCAACAACATTAATAATTAATGATGAGAAATATATTAAATGATTAATTGTGATCATAATTTTGAACTCTCTCACTGATTGGTTATGGACACCTTAATATTATCTCTTTTTTTGTCTTTGTGATTTTATATTAAATTGTGTATAATACCTATTGTATGATGAGAAATGTATTAAGTGATTTATTATGATCATAATTTTGAACTCTCTCACTGAACCTTTAATATTATTTAAATGCCTGGTTTCAATTTTGATTAATTAATTTATATTATACTTATGGACCATGAAACCTAGAATAGTTATTATGGTCAGATTACTAATAAAAAAAAGTTCTCAAATGAGTTAAAAATACGCTCAAATATACAAAAGTTTATATGTTTATGACTACCAACAACATTAATAATTAATGATGAGAAATATTTTAAATGATTAATTGTGATCATAATTTTGAACTCTCTCACTGAATATCGAGAGTAAACTTAATTTTAGTAGTAAACTATAATTTTTTTTTTTTATTGTGACATTTAAATAGTGTTTAATACCAAATGATGAAAAATGTATTTGATGAATAATTGTTATTATAATGTTGAACTCTCTCACTGATTAGTCGGAGTAAACTTAATAATTAATATAATCTGTTTTATTTGTCTTGCTGTTATTTTTTTAACTCTTTCACTGCTACACTATTTATCCAATGTAACTTGTGTATGCTACGCGAAATAAAATTTATTTTTATAATAATGCGAGCCAAGGTTTCCAAAATTTGTAGGGTTATTGGCAAATGAAAATATTACAAAGTACAGGGATGTAATAGTACATCTGGAACAATGAAAGGTTTAAAATTGAGTTTAATATTGTATGATGAGAAATATATTTAATGATAAATTATGAACATAATTTTGAACTCTCTCACTGAACCTATAATTTTAAATAATTTACTTTTTGAATAATTTATTAAATTGTATTTACGGACCATGAATAATTATGGCTAAATTACAATTTAAAATATAGGTTCACAAAACAGTTAAAAATACAAAAATTTTTATTTGTTTGAGTCCAAATACATTTGTTAATTTATAATAAAAAATATATTAAATAATTAATTGTGATCATACTTTTTTTTGAACACTCATAGTTAACTCAATGTCATTATTTATGTTGCTTTACTGTTACTTTTTTAAAATTGCGTGTTATGTCATAATGATGAGAAATGTATTTAATGATTAATTGTTATCATAATTTTGAACTCTCTCGCTGAATGCTTAGCACTTCATGTGGTATATATTTTAAATATTTTATTACAACAAATGTGTATCTCGGGGTTTTTGATCAATAAACTATGTGTATTGGGATGAAGAGCCCAGATGATAACTCATTTAACGCTTACTTGTTAGTAATCATATTTATATGATCTGATGCATAATGTACATATTATTTAATTTTGTGGGTAACATTAAAAAAAGTAAAAAAAATTAAATTTGTGTATAAGTAGGTACCTTTTAGGAGACACTTTCTAAATTATGCTGTAATCTTAAACTTGATTGTTTTCTTTAATTTGTAAATTATTGAACTATTTAAAAGTTAAATAGAACATTAACAATATATTAATATAGTACTACATATTGAGGATAAAATTAAAAATTTACTCTTTCCAGTAACATTATTCTGTTGTCAACCACTGTGTTTAAACAGATGCCTATTTTCATACTGTTTATTAAATCATTCTGTTTAGTATTATACTGTAAACACCTGTGGTAGTAGTTAACCAAGAGCATATTTGTTAATTTAATTTAATTTTTTTATGTTTCAGACTTGGTATATGCATCAATTTGCCAAAGAATAAACAGTTGTAAGCCTAATGGTTATAATATGTGTATCTGATATAAATGATTCAAGCGCTGTACATAAAGAGGTAAGTTAAATTGTTAAATTTATTTAATAAATTATGAAATCGTTTTGTAATATTTATTAAAACTTCATATTTTTGGAATTACAATTTGTAATGATTTACATATTATCATAGGTACCTATCTGATTAATAAAGTTACCAATTTTACAATTATTTCATAATATCAGATATTTTCCTAACCTAACTCTAGGTATCAGGTTCATCCTATATTCCAATTTAATATACTTAGAAGTATAGTATCTGTGAAAATTAATGATTTATCATCTGTTTTAATGTTCATAAAACATTTTTGATTGAATAGGTTGGTATATCTATCTGTAAAGATATAAACTCCTTTTTTTGTCATGATTTTCTGTGTTAATGATTTTTAATAATAAGATAACATTTTTTTTTCAGTTAGTTAATTGGATTTTATATTTCTGTTTTTTACATTTATTATGGCTTGTTGAAAGTAAATGATTAATACAATCAATATCTGATACTGAGTGATTTAAAAATTACATGACAGAATTTGTAGATTAAGATACAATTGTTTTAAATTTAATTTATTTGTAAGAATATTAATATGGAAAGGGTTACTCAATATGTGCCTATTTAAACCAGGGCATAGACACTGTGTGTACTGGAAAGATCGGGTGATGAAACCGGGCTCCGGGAAGCGTGATATTCGTTATCAATTAAATATTTCATATCAATATTATAAAATATATGAAAAATAGTATTTCATTCAAATCATTATGTATACAACACTGAAACTGACCTACCCTACCTAAGAAACGTTGAATAAATTAAAACGGCCGTCATCCACAGTCAATGGATTGTTTCCATTTTTATAATTTTGTAACAAATATTGATACACGTTAGCAAACACTTTTCTAAGTTCAGATACAGTACAACTTTTAAAGTCCAATACTTCATACCATTATGCAGAGGCCTAATCAGCTGATCGAGTGTCGCTCTATCGTTCTGTGTTAAGTACCTGAGTGGTATTAACTATACATTTTCTTAATAGTATTAATTTATAAAAACTGATTAAATATATATGTCATGGCATAGAAAAGGTTTAAGATAGGTAATGTGCCTAAATTATCCTATATTGTATTATTATGCTCCAATTTGTATTAATATACCTTCTGTTTATAACATAGGAACTAACAACTTTGATCAAGTATTAATCACTTGGAGTATAGATTAAATTTATTTATTTATTTTTATAGTATTAAACCAAGTTGGTATAATATACCTAATAAAAACCATTTATTTTTTATAAACATTTAGAAACAAATAACATTTATAAATGTTCATACAAATAACAAATATGTAAATTTCATAAAAAAGTATGCTATCATAAAAATTAAGAACTTCACTTTTTTTCCAATTTAGTTAACCACTAAACTGCATATTTTGTTGATAAAACATATTAGTAAATAGTCTAAAATGTTTCATTTGTTTGAAATTTAACTCATCCATTAGAGTATTTTGACCATTGGCCTATTGAATAAAGAAGTACATTTAAAACCTAGTATACAGCAGGATGACTTCAGCATTTTTTTTTACTGAGCTAAATTTGTAAGAGTTAAGAAAAATAATTTACAAAACAGGGATAGATGGAGAAAATAATATACATAAATATACAAATATCTCCTAGAATATTCAAAAAAAGTAAGCCCATTTATTTTAGCTGGATTGTTTTGGCAATTTACATTATGCATAGGAACATTATTATCCACTTTTCCTAGAACATAAATAATAGTTTATATAAGTAAATAATGATGATTAATTCAAAAATATTTTTCTTGGTTAGTTACAATATTCTAAAATTAATAAAATAATTTTTTTTTAGGAGGAATTAAAGACAAACGGAAATAAGAGCTTCATGGTAATTACAAATTAGTCAAACAAGTATTTATTATTTAACTATATAAAATAAATGTTATACACTTTTAAACATAATTTACATAAATAAACTAAACTTAGGTATGGTATGGTGGTTTTAGTTAATTTAAAATAACTAATTAAAGGGGGATTTTTAAAATACATGTTATATTTTATTAATATTCATTCTTATTTTATACAGAATTAGTATGTGTACATTTTTATGTAATATATTTTCTTCATAATATATTGTAGATTCTTTAGAATCTAATATACAAACAACTTGTCAAACATTTTATTGATTTTATGTCTTATATATTATATTGTATTTAAATTATTATTTATATTTATTATTTAAAACAACATAATTATTACTAAAGTTTAATCTTCTTTAAATGTTCATATTATTTAACTGAATTTAATTTTAATTAGTAATACAATTAGAAATATTGTGCTTCAGAAAATTAATACAAATTTAAAATTCATTTTAATATTTCAAAACATAAAATTATTATGTATAATAGGTTATTATTTTTAAATTTCTGACATAACAATTATTTTTTTATCTTTCCTTTATTTGGTATATTTTATAATAAGTAGATTTATTGTATATATTTACTGAAATTTCTGTTATCTTAGGATGATATTGTGTGTGCCACAACAGTTACCTTCCCATCCAACTTAAGTTGTGGTAAAGCCTTGTCTTTAAGTACAGGTAAAAATATAATAATTTGATAAATTCTTTAGTGTGACATCTAACAATTATATATATTTTTTAACTATTAGAATGGTGTAATGTCATTGATAAGGCTGATCACTTTGCTGAAACAGCAAGAAATAAGATTAACGGGGTGGTAGTTGGAGGAGGAGCTGGCTCCCTCTGCCATTCCCGACAATCATCACCATCGTTTGTATTGCATTTGCCCACCATCCCCCTAAATTGGTCTGTGATATCCAGCTCAACATTTAGATTTACTAGAGATCCTCCGTCCTATCAACAAACACAGGTAGGATGGTGTTCTTCATATTTGAACTGAGTATATAGCTAAATACTAATATTATCTCATTGATGAACATATTACTGATTATACATTATTTAGATTTAAAATAACCCATTATATTATATTTTATTATTATTATTATTATCTATACATACAAATATTTTCTAAACATAAATTGAGAATACATTTTATTATTTGTTATAGGATTTGTATGGTACGATGGTAACTGCCAGTGACGTTGATAGTTCTACAAGGGGGGGAACTGGAAGACGAACCTTGCTGGCTTGCTACTCTGGTGCTCACATTAAAGATGTTACTACTACTATTAGTTTTAGGGTTAAGTCTAATTGTTCAACAAGTGATAATGACAGTGATGATCAAAGCGCAATGTACAAAACCATTCCATTTAACAAACTTTATGTTGATCCGATCGCACAGTACAAACGAAATTGGGGTATATCCACTATATGTCGTTTGTTAGGAGGTGGTGAAACAACTCTAGCATCTGGTAACGGTACAGCTACAGCTGGTTGGGGAAATCCAGGCACTACAGCAGTACCTGCATCTGTCACTGGTACTTCGAACTGGAATACAAGTCCACTTGTTGATGGTCAATCTCCACCAAATGCTGTCTCTAATGGCCCTTGGCAACAAAGCCCACAGTCCTCTAGTACCAGCTCAAATAATACTAGTCAAACATCTAACATAGGTATACTAGAATATTATTTTTATCAAGGATTATTTTTATGTGCTTATATTAACAATATAATTTATTAATAGGTAATAAAGGACAAAGTTCAAACTCTGGATCATCAAGCGGCAATGGTACTATATCTACATCACAGACCACTAATCAACAAAATACTACATCATGGGCTCAGGCAGCTGGAAAAAATCTACCTGCCTCTTCAGTACCTCAGGTTACTGGTAATTCATCATCAACAACTACAACAGCTAGCACTTCTTCTGGTGCAGTTTCTAATCCTCAATCTAGTAATTCACCTCCAACAAATGGTGGGAATGGAGCAGTTAACTCTTCAACTAAACAACAATTGGAACAAATAAATACAATGCGAGAAGCTTTATATGCTCAAGATGGATGGGGTGGCCAACACGTTAATCAAGACAGTCAATGGGATGTTCCACATAGTCCCGAACCTAATACTAAGGATGGACCATTAACTGGATTAACTGGTGGTCCTGGATGGAGCAAGGTCAATAATGGTACAGATTTGTGGGAAGCAACTTTACGAAATGGTGGACAACCTCCAATACAAGTAATTTATTATAATTTTGGTTAAGAAGTAAACTCCTTTTATTATTTTTTAAATTTTTAATCCATAAATTATTTTATTATTATTCATAGATTCCAGTACAAAATGCATCTAAAACCCCTTGGGGACATACTCCAGCATCCAACATTGGTGGTACTTGGGGTGAAGATGATGATGTTAGTAGTGCAAGTGGAACAGAGGCAAATACTGGTAACTGGGGCATAAATCCAACTACTACTATGAGCAATCAGTGGGGCCAAGGACAACCGCCTCCACAAGGACCCGGTGGTCCAATGTGGGGTGGACCACCTAAGAAAGACATTGGACCCGAAGGTCAATCCTGGAATTCTGGCAACACTGCATGGAATGATCTCAACCGGCCACCAGGATCTATTGATCAGGGTCCTCATCGTCGGGATATTTTACCAAACGGAATTGTAGACCATAGGTAATTTTGTGTGGAAATATTTTAGTTGAAATAACTTAAAATTGATAAATTACTGTTAGTACAATGTAATTTAATATTTTTATTTATTTGTTAATAGCAGAGGAATTGGTAGTGATGCTCGTGGTGGTATAAGTGGTCGTTTAAATGGTACTTTATCTGGTGGTGGGGCTGGTATGGAACCTATGTGGGGTGGACCACCACCACATCACATGCAACATCATGTTCAACCTCCATCAGTTGGACCACCACCCTCAGTTATAGCCACACCAGGTGCAAAACTTGGACAAGGACCTGTCCCAGGTAGTTATATTATTGTTTTTAATATTTTATTTGATAATTATAAGCAACACAAATTTAAAAACACAATCATAAGTACTATTTGATCAAGTTAATAAAGTTTGTAATTAATAAGAGAAGTTGTAAAAAATGATGTAAAGAGTTTTAATGCTTTTGTAATCATAATCAATTTATCTCTTCAACTACATTAAATAATTTTTGGTTTATGACTATGTTTGTATTAATTTAATAAGGATAACTAATCTACTCATTTACTGAAGCTGCTAACTAATATTATGAACGAATATGTTATTTTATTGTTATTTTCTGTTAGCAAAAAATGGATGGAGATCATTCTAAAATTATGTTATTACTCATGTATTATTACTTTTTATATATATTTACTATCAAAAATATTTGAGCCATTTAAAAAAAAATATTAAATTATTGTCTTTGTGTACATCAGGTGTAACTTTTCTACCTTAGTTTATTTATAATTATTAAATAAATATTTTTTTAAGATCTTAATTTAATTTCTGAGCTGAGCCTGATTGTATTGATTTTACAATGATGTGTGATTTTTTGTTTGTGTCTGTCATCGCCTTTTGGGGCAGTCAAAATGCTTCAATTTTCAAATTCATAATCTTTTTTGTAGGAAAGTGAGTCTAGTTAAAACATTGAGGGTGGCTTGGGGTCTAGAGTAAAATATTGTCAGTTATCAAAAGCTTTGGGGAAAAAAAAAAATCGGGAATAAAGTAGACCCTTTAAATCACCAAAGTTTGATATTACCATTTTCCACACATGATAACATTTTCAAAATATTTTTACTCTTTTTGAGCTATTAAACGTGTAAAGAATTGTCAATTCTTTTTTAGTTATTATTGTCAATAAATTATTTTTTGCTTGGTCAAAAACTTGAAAGTTGAATACCAATAGTTCCTCATAAGTTGTTATTAGTGTAAATAAATAAAAAACAAAGTTCAGCTTAATTTCATGGACATTTTTTATGAGTGAAATTGACATTTTTGAATCCAACTTTTTTGGACAAAATGAATTGTAGCTATATTATTAATGATGTCTAATAGTAATATAAATTCCTTTAATAGCAATAACTAACATGCCATTTTAATACTTAATTTAATTATTTTAAATATTAATATGTAAATAAAAATGTATACAATTTACAACAACTTTTCTTACCACTTAAGTTTGATTAAATAATATATTTTGATCTCTCTAGTTTCATTCAAAATATTAATTTTTGTAAGTTATATTATAGATTTCAAAATATTTATTTACCTTTAGTATAAAATTTTAATTATATTTCATTAGACTGATACATTCTTGCAGAGGATATTTGTTTATAAAAGTAAATCATTTTAGTATTTTACCTTAACCGTTATAGGTTAGATTAACATGTTATTCAAGTTACAGTTAAATTGATAATAATCCTACTTAATGAAGACAAATTATTCTATTCTATTTTAAAGCAGTCTTGTATTAAATATTTCCTGAATCTCTACAAAAATAAAATATTTTACATTTTGGTATATTAGACATTTTTTAAATCATATAACTGGTAAAATTTATATTTAAAAAAAGCTAAAGTAAATTTAATATAAACTATTATTGTTATATCCGTATGTCTGTACATTTTAAGTGTGGGTCTTGTACATGTTAAATTATAAATATGTATATAATGTATTACTAGTTATATTATTGATGTTGATGAATGGTTAACCAACACTGAATGTAAAATAATTATAAATCTTCAAGCCTTGTCTTAGAATACATTCTGTTTTCTATGTATTTTAGATTAGATGATTTTCCTTTAGAAATGTATATAAATTAAAATTCGCCTTTAGATCCATTAATAATTGATTGACTTGTGTTCTGTTATAACCTACTACATTTATATCTATTGATTTATAGAACTCACTGTATTAATTGTCCATCAAATGAATGAAGGTGGTGGTTAAGTTGAATAATTTTATTATTTATATATTTTAGGTATTATATAATGACTGTTTTATACAAGTAATAAAATTGAAAATATTTGTTATTAGTTATATGTGATAAAAAGATGTACTTTAAGAAGTTAATTTTGTCAAGTCCAAGAACTTAAATCTCTTTCTTAATTTATTTTTTAGTGCCATATACTATTAAAATTACATTTCAAAAATTAAAATGAATTCATCATTTAGAATATTTTGTTTTAAAATTTATATTCAAAAGTTATTTCAATTCATGTGTTAATAATACTATTTTTTTTTTCGTGAAAATAGTATTAATTATAAAATGAGACCATACTTTTTCTCATTTATTTGTATTAATTAATTATGTATATCAATGATTATAATATTTTTTATGTATGAAAAAGAACAAAACAACCTAAAATCTAGTTAATATTTAAATTTTTAAAATCTTTATTGGCTTAATTTTTTGTTTAACGCTTGAATATTGTTACTGGTGGATAACTAATTGAAATATTTCTCATACACATGGTTGTAAATAGATTCTTTATGAATTGAAGCAAAAAGTTCTTTATGCTGTTTTCAGTAATTAATCAGTGGTCAGGACCACCACCACCCAAAGATTTAAATCCTATGAATAACAACAACAAAGGAAATGGATGGGAAGAACCATCACCCACAGATCACAGGCGCAATTTATTAAATTATGATGATGGCACATCTTTATGGGGAAATACTCAAACTAGGCCCAATGTGCCTGGCGGTAAGACAACCAAACCTTTTAGTGTTTAGTTTGATATCTTTTAGTCTATTTTTATTTGTTTTAAATATTAAGGTTAATTACCCTATTTCTGTAGTACAGAGAATAGTTATGTAGTTATAGGTTTAAATGTGCAAAAAAACAAAAGGTTTGAAGATTTATTTGTATAACTATAATGCACATAATATTATTAATTATTCTGATTGAGATACTGCTATCTTTTCTATCTTTTCTTTCTTTTGTAATTTCATATATATATATTTTTTTATTATGTATTTACTATTTACAAATAAATAGTAAATTGTATAAGTTTAAAGAAAATATTTTTGTTTAACTATAAACCGACAGTTGTATTGGAAATCTAAGAATTGCTATGCCTATATTATTATAAATGGGAAATATTCGTGGCTAATAATCATACCGAATGAAGTAGTTTTTTTTAGAATATAAAATTAAAAATTGAAATATTTCTTTTAATCTGTAACTTTTTTAATTTTAGATTTATTAAGAATAACATACCGATTGTTCTATTTCAAAATGAATAAAATTATTAATAATTGTTTATTTTTAGGTGGTTTACTGAGCACTCAACACAATATGAGTAAACATTGGGGCAAAGCTGATATGGCTGCTGCAGTAGCTGCTGCAGCTGGTCGAAATAATAATGGTTCTGGTAACATGGGTAACCAATGCCCTCCAGGTGTTCCTCCGAATAGGGCAGGTATGCCACCTACGAGTAAAATGGTTGATCAACAACAATTATGGCCTGGAAATCCAAGGTAACTTAAATTATATTATTTTAAAATAACATAACTCATAAAATACTTATTATTTTTAGAAATGGAACATGGGGTGATGTTGGTGGAGGAAGTCAACATGATTTAAATGTTGCTGGTCCTTGGGGTGACGATAAAATGGGTTTGAGTGGAAATGCAGGTGGTCCTTGGCCCAATTCTGAGTGGGGACCAGGCCCTAAATCCAAAAATTCTTGGGGCGACTGTGGTAACAATGATATGGATCAAAGTTCTTGGGGACAGAAGAATATTGTATGTGTCTTAACACTACTTAAATTTTAGTTTGTTAAAACATTTTTATATCTTTTATTATTTAGGGACAAAAGAATCAAAATAAAGACTATATATGGCAAAGTAAATCATACAGAATTCTTGCTGAAATGGGAGTCAAGGTACATACTTTTATTAATATTAATTTATTGATATTTTTAATGAATAAAAAAAATTTCAGAAAGAGGAGGTTGAAGCAGTTACACGTTCTTATAATATTAGTATGGAAGAAGCATTAGAGTTTTTGATGTCTACTAGAGGTCCTGGTGGAGGAGGTTTAGATTCATGGAATTCACATAGTGGTCGTGGTCAACACCCAGATGATCAAAATCCATTTGATCGATCTAATATTAATCAACAAAGATTCAATTCACAACAACTACCTTTTGCTGTGCCATCTGTAAGTTAATTAGAATTTATAAACATTTTAATATTATGTATTTATTACTTGATTAATTTTTAATTTAAGATTGGAAATAATTCTAACCAACAACAAGCCATGCTTCAGAAAATATTAGCCCAACAACAGCCACCTGCACAGCAAAATACAATGCAACAACAATATTCTCAGGTATAGTTAAGACTATTTAGTGTTTACTCATTATAACTAACAATTTTAATTCAAATACATTTTTATTATTTTACAATGTTTAGGGCGGTGGTTCAAGACAAATGCAAAATCAACCTACTGCACAACAGCTAAGAATGCTAGTGCAACAAATTCAAATGGCTGTGCAGGCTGGATATTTAAATCATCAAATACTAAATCAGCCATTAGCACCACAGACATTAATAATGCTTAATCAGTTATTGCAGCAGATCAAAATTTTGCAACAAAATGTTCAAATACAAGCAGCCGTTGCTAATAATCCCAAATCTGGCCCAGCCATGGTGACAGCTGCAATAGCCATCAATAAAGCCCGGCAACAAATAGCATCACTACAAGTAATTTGTTTTTAATAACTCATTAGATTACTGATGTTAATTAAAATTATACAATTATAGAATCAAATTGCTAACAATCAAGCCATGCACATGAAAGCTCAAGCCCACCAAAATCAGTCCAACTTTTCTGGTCTATCTGGATTAATGGGTGGGCAGGTTGGTGATTTCTTCAAGAATGATCCGTTAACACTTTTGCAGTCTGGTTTTTCTGATTTGGCGATGAATAAAGATTCTCAAATAGTAAGATTTACATTTTGTTATTCTTCCAACAATTTATTTTTCTTTACTTAATTGTCTTATTTTATATTACTTTGTAGAGTGGACAAGGATTCCAAACAAGTCAACAATCAAGATTAAACCAATGGAAGTTACCTAATCTAGATAAAGATGACTTAGGAATGGGCAATGACTTTAGTAGAGCACCAGGAGCCAATCCTAAATCTACTCCTGGAAATACTTCTCCTACATTCAATTCATTACTCAGCCAAGGAGATGGGTAAATTTGATGTTTTTTAAATGTATTGTATTTGGTTATATGATGCTATATGATATATGATTTGTTTAAACGTAAATTTTAATTTATTAATTTTAAAACATTCCCAAAAATAATTTAGAAATAACATTTTTCCAATTTCATAAAAATCTTGTTTATTATCAGTAAGAATTAATATTTTCAATCAAACAACATTTGACAACTTGTCTTAAATTTATCATAACATACAAAATGTACTCATAAAACATAAAATCCATTGATACTTTGAATTTTACTGTACAAAAACTATTCAGAATTTGTCTCCATTCATTATAAATCTCAAAAGTAAATTTATACTTTTGGTTTATTTGATAAACAAGTATTTAGTAATTCTTTTTTTTTTCATTTACCAAATAACTTTAGTACTTGGACTAATGTTGGTGCTCGTTCTGATAGTGGATGGCCAGACAATGCTGAAGACAATAAAGATATTTGGCCAAACAATGGATCAAACTCTCAGTCTAATTCTACGTCTTCTGCGTTTACTACTGATCTTGTGCCAGAATTTGAACCAGGAAAACCGTGGAAGGTGAATATTGTTATATTTTATATTTTTGATTGAAAAAACTCAACTATCAATGACCTAATGTCTCTGTAGTTATTAACATAATAAATTATATTAAGGCATTTTTATTTTTAGATTTCTTAATTTTAATATACAGAATTGACCTATTATATTTTACCATGCTCTTTGAAGTTTCTTGGTACCTTGGTTCACTATTTTAAAACTAACTGAACCGAATGCAAACCATTAAATTTCAATTTGCATTTGATTATGAAGATAGTTAATAAGAATGTTTGTGCTTTTAGATTCTGAGCGGAGCGATGAATGTATTGATATGTATTGATTTTACAATGATGTGTGTTTTTTTTTTATTTATTTTTTTTTCTTGTGTCTGTCATCACCTTTTAGAACAGTATAAATGCTTCGATTTTCTTCAACAGTACCTTTTCTAATAGGAAAGTGAATCTAGTTGGTACTTTGGGGGGTCAAAAGTTTCTCTGTAATTTTCAAAAGCGCCGTGAAAAACAAATGAACTAAGGGAAAAACGGGAATTTTTACAGAAAACCAATTTTCGACAAAATCGATTTTGATTTTTAGTGTAACTCTAAAAGAAATTATCGTAGTTTGAACTATTTCCGGACATATTTTTCTATGAATTTCAATAAAAAATTATTTATTGGGTAGAAAAACTTGAAAATTTAATAGAAGGCTTCATATATATTGTGACAATGACATTTGTAAAATATTAAAAATCCGTAGTCACAATTTTTTTTTATAAGCATTTAAAGTTCAAATTTTAGCAAAATACGTAAAAATCACGAAAATATAGAAATTCATAAAAAAATTTCTTTTTAATTCCAAGATTTCAAATTGTAATGCAAGATTCCTGATAGGTTTATCTACCTTTATCACAAAAAAAATGTCTAAAAGAAAGTCAAATTACATTTCTATGTACGTTTAAAGTTCAATTTTTTCCAAGATTGGATGTTTAGTTGATTCCTTATGTAACGATTTTCTTATTTTGCTGTATTTAAAAAACGAACAACTGTAGATACTTAAAATTTATATCATATGTTTATTTTATCATTTCCTATACTTGATAAAATTTTCAAAATATTTTGACTCATTTTGAGCTGTTTACAGGCATATTCTGTTTTATTTTCTATGGATGTCAATAAAAATTTATTTGTTTGGTAGAAAATCTTGAAAATTTAATACAAGGATCCTGATATATGGTTACTATAGCAATTGAAAAATATTAAAAATACATAGGCACAATTTTTTTTTTATAAGCATTTAAAGTTCGATTTTGGTAGTTAAAAATTGATAAAATTTTCAATTTTTCAAATTTAAAACAAGGTTCCACATAAGTAGGTGTTTCTGTAACCAAAAAATCTCAAAAATATAAACATACAGTTTGTTTTTATATAGTTATTTTATGATCAAATTTGGACTCACATGATCCTAGACTGACATGCTGTCCCCGCTCAGAATCGTTTTTCGTATACAATGATATTATATCATTGAATTCATATAATTTAATATCATCCATTAAACAGTGACCTACTTGGAACCTACTGTACAGCAGAGCGACATCCACTTACCCGCCCTTTGTTTAAAATTGTATGTTTTATCTTACTGTAAATGTTTAAGCTTTTTTTTCAAAAACAATTTTATAAAATATCAATAAAAAATGTTAATAAATAGCACAAAATGCAAATTATTTGTAAATTTCATTTCATATCTGTTTGTTTTTATTAATTTAATTGAATAAATCTTATGTATATTTTAGGGTAATCAAATGAAAAATATTGAAGATGACCCTACTATTACCCCTGGTTCAGTAGTGCGTAGTCCACTATCATTAGCAGCTACAATTAAAGACTCAAATAATTCAGACTTGTTCAACAGTGGTGGAAAGACTTCACCAACTAATTCTCAATCAACAGTTGACATGCCATTAACTCCTTTGTCTCTTTCGTCTTCAACTTGGAGTTTTAATCCACCTCCTTCATCTACACAATCCTCATTTACTAGGTAAGAAAACATTTTAACTTAATATTTAATTAATTGCTACTTATATAAAATAAATTTAAAAAAAAAAATGTTTTTCTTTTAGTCCATTAGGAAAAGTGAATGGACCAAAAAACAATTGGGCTGATAGTAATCCTGGAAATGATCTTTGGGGTGGTGTTTTAGGATCTAGTGGTAAGTCTCGTGGACCACCACCTGGTCTGACTGGAGGTTCTGGTAAAGCAGGAAATCCTCCTAATAATGGTTGGCCTCGGTGGCCTTCCAATAATACTTCATCATGGCAATCCTCGTCTAATAATGTAGCTAGTACATGGCTATTGCTAAGGAATCTAACACAACAAGTAATTAAATTAATAACAATAATTAATTATTATCCTTATATTCTATAAAATTGGTTCAAGTAAATCTTAAATACAAATTATAATTTTTTTTCAAATACAATAGAACTCTGATTATACGGACCAAATTAATGTCAATGGTGGTCTAGATAAGCAAATATCTGGATAATTGACTTGACATAAGTTATATAATTGTATGAATATATCAATAATAATAATAATATAATAATATGTATTTATTGTTTATATTTACAACTGACTTACTAAGAATAACATATATTTTTATCTAACCTACAAATATGAGGAATGACAAAATACGTTTACGATTTATGAGATATTTAAAGATCATATTTTTCCTCATTCGGTTAATTGGACGTCCGGTTGATTAATATTTGGATAATCAGAGTTCTACTGTAGTTAATTTGTATATTTGATTCAACTAACTTATTTAAACATTACTTAGTAACTCAATTCAAAACTATACATTGATCAAATATTTAAGTAATTCCTTTAATAATTTTAATATTTTTATTAAATTAATAGATTGATGGATCAACATTAAAAACTCTGTGCATTCAACATGGACCATTGTTGAATTTTCATATGTATCTAAATCATGGAATAGCATTAGCAAAATATTCAACTAGAGAAGAAGCTAGCAAGGTCAGTGCTTTTTATACTATTTCAGTACATACATTATGAGTTAAAATTAATTTTTTCACCAAAATTTTGGATTTAGGTGTAATTATTAAGTTTCTAAAGAGATGAAAAATCTTGTAATAGATGATTCTGAGTGGAAAATAATTCAATAAAATTTAGTTTTGGAACTCTTGTCATATTTTATCTACACAAACTTTGATTGATCTGTAAATTATCTATATTTTGGGTGATATCCACATTGTACAGAGACTGACATTGTCAGTGTTACCGTTTAATTATAAACCTAAATATACACTCCACAGCCTACACTTAACACATTTGACTTCAGCGTCATATAAAACTATGGGTGTACTGACTGCACTATTAGAGTTACGTTACATCCCATTATTAAATGTGAAGTGGAAGTTGGGTCCACAATTCACTTGGACAAATGAAGAGTTTACAGCAATTTAAGTGACCACAGATACATGCATGAAATTATAAATCATCAGATTCACTCCATTGATCAGGAAACTGGGGCAATTCTCAATATATAAAATCTACATAGAGACATGTCAAAGTAAAGTACAGCATAAAACATTTGGTACCACCAATTTCTTGCAATGGCAGTTGATGAAAGAGTAGTGGTGGTCACTCAATGTCTAAGAACCTGTTTGTACATTTCTTTGAAGCCACGAAAAGAACTTCTCTGATGTAGAAATTCTCAGATGACACCTACATATTGCGGGGTGAAAGATTGTAAATAATATACAACGCCAGCAAACAGTTGTGGTAGATACAAATTTCATGTAGATAATATATGACTGTAGTTCCAAAATTTTATATTAATTATTTGTTTCAATATTTAATGAATAGGATAAATACTTAAATAAATGTTTAGTTTTATTATATTAGGAAGTTAGAAATGCTACAATTTTGATAATCCAAAATAAACAATGTTTTTAATATTTTTGCTGAACATTTGGTTTTTAAAACTTAAATATTTTATTTCTACTCGGGACCATAAATGTATCTTAACAAGGACATTTTTTGTAAGAATTTTATATTTGCGTACTAGTAGCCAATTATAGTACAGTAAAACTTTGGTGCGACAGAATTGTTTGTGGCTGTCCAATTTTTGCGTCTTAACAGAGGTTCCAACTTGACGGGATTCAAATTCATTATGTTTATTTGAATTGGGACTATAGAAATTGTCTGTTTGACCGGGGTTTCCGTCTTACCAAAGTTTTACTGCATATAAGGATAATTTTTATTATTTAAGATTTTGGATTTAATATTTTTCTTACATACAGTGTGGTATATGGTACTTATAAATAAATGTTTTAGCTACAATAAAATATAACGACTAACCTAAGAATACAATGATATGGAATAATAATTCTTTTCATAATTAAGAAACTTTGTTATTGGTAATTAATAATTATTAATTATTTTGTCGTGATATTATAGTATGATCGTAAAGTGATTAGCTTTTCAACTAAAAGTGTTAAATAATTGAATGTTAAAAAAAAAATACTTTAATTGTACTTAAAGATATAATAGATATAATCATTTTACTTGATATAATGTTAAGAAAAATTAAAAACATAATATATAATAATTATTATCAAGTTTAGCAATTATTTCATAGTTGTAATTAATAAGTATAAATTAAGTAAACAATTTTTTAACATTTTTATATTACATTCTGAATACTAAAACTTTTTTAGTGTGTATACAAAATTATTTATTGTAAATAGAAATCGAAAAATGTTCATTTATATTATTGAAATCTAAATTTTACTAGCAAAATATCAATACAAACATTTTTGGGGGCCTGATTTTTTTATTAGGCTCAAGGAGCGTTGAACAATTGTGTACTTGGCAATACAACAATATTTGCTGAATCACCTACAGATGCTGAAGTACAAATGCTACTTACTCATCTGAGTGGTGGTGGCGGCAACACAAGTGGCAACAATTCTGCTCAACAACAACAACAACAGCAACAGCAACAACAACAGCAACCCAACTGGAATAATGGTCGTAACGGAAATATTGGAAATTCTCAGGGCCAACAGGGTTCAGACACTTGGGCCAATAATCAATTGTGGGGTGGCAACAACTCTGGACCTCCTGGTAATACATCCTCTCTTTGGGGGGCTGGAGCTGACCAAATTGATCCACACCGTACCACTCCATCATCTTTAAATTCTTTCATGCCTGGCGATCTTTTAGGTAGTGAAACAATGTAAAGATAAATATGTGTATATTATTTATACATATAATCCTGACTTATAACCAAGTCCAAATATAACGTCATTTTTATAATAAGGTCTTAGAACACCATGAACACTTAATCGACTTATTTATTAAGCTTAAAACAAATCGAGCCAAGTTTATATTTTAGATATTATATAATTTTATTCTGCTTGCCATTCGACTCTGGGTAATCGTTTTGGCAGCACACCTATAATTTTTTAAGACTTAAATGTTTTTATTTTATTAATTTATAATGTGAGTTCTTCTTTTATTTTTAATTGTATACTACCAAAGTAAATAAGGATTAAAAATTAATTTTAATATTTTAGTAGTTTTGTGACTTTAGACATTAAGACGGTTACGGGGTGTTTTTAATTTATGAATGAGATTTTTAGTGATTAATTTTATCATGTTCACCAGCTACAATATTATATATAAATTTCTTCCTATGTTTTTTTTTTTATTATTAAAAAAGGAATTAAAAATTATGATTATAAATTGTTTTAGGATAGTGTTAAACTTATAGGTCTAAAAATATTATATATATATATATATATGTATATATATATTTAAAGTAAAAGACGAAAAGAAAAAAAAAAGCAAAAAGATTATTGTCCATGTTGTTATTATTGTTGTGTTTTAAATTAGATGGTTAAGTACAAAAATATCTTCCCTATAAATATAAAAAGAAAATTGATAATAATGTATATGCGAATGTGTTTGTATATGGGCCTTCATGTATTTGAATAGATTGTTACTAGTACAAAAACAGTATTTCGTGTTAAAGACTTATGCGATGACCAACCATAAAATTGTTGCCTAATTTTTTTTTTAGATTTTAATTTCTTAGATTATTTAATGTTAGGAAATTATACAATTTTACCTTTTAGCATTTAATGAATTGTTGGGCATATCTTTAATTCAAATTTATTAATAATAAAGGAGTGAATATGAAAGATAAAAAAATTGGTAGACACAATATTCAATTTAATTAAAATATTTTTAATCAAATTCGGGGGAAATAGCTTTCTTTTTTCTTTTTTTTTGTGACTGCTTAAATATAAATTAAGACTGATTATTTTAAAAAAAATATTCATATACACACACACATACACATACACATACGCATAAAATGTTGAAATACATTTTCGGTGATCATTTGTAATTTTGTTTTTGTTTTAGCAATGTGTTTAAGTCAGTTTATTCTAAATTCAAATTATGAAGACTTGAAATATAATTTATTGGAAAATAAAATTGTAAAAAATATATATATATATTTATGTTATACATACAATATTCCAATAAATAATGTTTTTTTCATGCACAATAACATGATCTCTAAATACAATCAATTTTGTTGCAATACAATATGAAATTTGTTAAAACGTTCATTTAGCAATATTTTTTAAAAATAATTGATTTAAAATATTTTATGTTGCAGAACAAAAAAAAAATGTCAATTAGTTCTTTAAAATTTCCCTCCCCATCCCCTTTGGAAAAATCACCAGTAAAATTAGTTTAGCCGTAGATCTCAATATCTGTTGGTTTATTTTATTAAATAGTTTTTTTTAAGTATTATAAAGTATTGTGGGGTAAATGTCTTTTTGGAGAAGTGACTTCCCAAAAGTACCATTTTTAAAACACGTATGTTGATAATTTTAAGACGATCTAAAACCAATACGCTTCATGTGATAAATAAAATTGTTAAAAGATGCTTATCCTTATACTGTGATCTATGAATATGAATTTTTTTTTATTATTATTTTTATTATTATTATTCTTATTATTATTATTATTATTATTATTATTATTATTAAAATACATTATTAAAAATAAATTAATTTTCTTTCCGACTGACGAATTTCATCACCAGTTAAAAAATTTTTGTTCTGTACTTCCATATATTTTTTTTTCAAACGTGCCATTAAACTACAAATAAATTATTTTTACTTAATTTTTTTGTCATTAAAAAAAAAAAAAAAACATTTCTAAAAATTGTTAACACAATTTGTTTGATCTCCTTTTTAGTGTTCTATTCTCTTACACTTTTCTGTATTCTTATTTTTTTGGCACATCAATAATATATACATATACATTATAATAAATAAATGTTCCAAAAAACAAAAAAAAATAAACAAAAAAAAAATACATGAAAAACGGACAGTGATACTCTCCCAATTATTATTAAATTTAAGATTGATTGTGTTCAGAAGGCAAGTAGATATGTCTTCCATAGTTATAAATTTAAATTTAATTTAAATACATAAGAATCATTAAATGTTTTTTTTTTTTTGTGGGGGAAGGGTGGTGTGATGCACTCTGCACTAGAATTAAGTTTTAGATAATTTTTAAACACACGAAATACATCCGTAGATAAATTGTCTTTGCCAAGTAAAACCAAAAAGTAATATTAACTATTCATGTTTATTTTGTTATTATTATTATTTTTATTATTATTATTATATTATTATGATTATATATATATATATATTTTTTTTTTTTGCTAAAAATTAAAATTAAAACTAAATAACCAAAATTGAAAGAAAAAAATGTAAAAAAATTAATGTGTGGTTAATTTTTAGTCAATAGTTTTTTAAGCTATATAACATTATTTTTAAGATAATTTGTCACAAGTGTTAACTATATACAAATCGTCCTTCTATTTTATAGACTATTTATAATTAATAATTATTATAAAAAAGTTATTTTACATAATGGAATCTTTTTCTAAGATTAGATATAAGTTAAGATGTGTATGAGAGTCGGGGTTGTGTCAGGGGTATGTAGTAATTATATAATTATAATTTTGTGCTTTTGTCAGGGAGCATGTGATCTTGTATTACCACAAAAAGTCATAGTCAAATAATTATTAATGCATTATACTAATATATATATATATATATATATATAAATATATGTATATTAACATTTCACTGCTCACTTATTTGTGATATTAAAAAAAAAAACAAATTTAACACTCCTGGCATTTTTTTGTCTAAACTATTAAGCAATAATCACTTTTATTAAGCGGTATGTGTGTATGACCTATGTGTAACAAATACTATAAACTTAAAATGAATCGCGACGACTTATTAAATCCTTATTTGTCCCTTATCACATCATATAATCATTTCAATGAGATAGAAAAACTATTTTCCTCAGATTTGAATGCATTATTTTACATATTGAAATATCAGTCCCATATGTGATTTTAACTTAAACATTCGTTTTGATTTTGATTGTATATTCGGGTATTATATTTCCTACCGAATTAGTCTGACCCGTAATCATTCGCAAACTCTTAGCCATTCATGAGTGCATTCCTAAACATTATAGTCCTTTGTAAGCAATACTCATTTTGTCCATTTGTTTTCTTTAGTTTTTATTTTTATATAATATATATATATTTATATGTATATGTATATATATATATATTTATATATATGTATTATATAGATACATAATTTGATGTTATTGATTATTCTTTAGTTTATTTACAAAGTTCCTCATGGGTGATTACCTCAGTAGAATTTTAAAATTCTCATTAAAACCTTTTTAATCAATTGAATTGACCGTGTGTGTCATGTGCATTTTATTGTATTTTTGAATACGACACATTAAAGGAATATAAATTAAAAATATAGCACGTTTCATAATCAAAAAAAAAAAATAAATATAAATGATAATAAAATATGTAATATGTAATAATTTTTTTTTTTTTTAAAAAGTAAAAAGGGGGGTTTTATTGTGTTTCATATTTTAAGTTTTATCCCTATGTGTTAACTTCTCTTTACCTATATATATTCATCATTTTACCTATTTGTTATGTCGAATTCATATCGAAACACAGATTTGTGATTAAAAAGTGCCACGATGTTCAATTAGTTAAATATTTAAAGAATAAAACTGATAATAAAGATTTAAAAAAAAAAAACGAGTAATATTTATGAAAAAATTATTTTTAAGTAAAGCGTTATTTTATTTTTAATGTAATCCTTAAAATCGCAGAGCCTATTGATTGATAATGATGTTTATTTATGAGACTGATAATGAATATTGAGAGTGTCTCTCGTGCCCATGCGACTAGAAATGTGTGTGTCTCTAGGCTCGTAGGAAGTAAAGTGCGGTTTTTTTTTTTATCTATAGGCAAATAATTATTATGTAAACGATTTCGGGTTTTTGTAATTCGATATGTGCATAAGCGTATATGGTATTTGTCCCCTAAATCGTTAAGTGTGTTTCTCCAATATTAATATAAAATGTTCTAAACATATAAATAATTATAAACTAGGAATTAGACTTTGTTGCGTAATTTTGAGCTTGCATTTTCTCTTTATTTTAGATGACCGGGGGGTGGGGTATTAGTATTTTCATATAATATAATAAATTCATACTAGTTGTATTTGTAACCATGTGATTGATATCAATAATAAAATTTGTAAACGTTACGACGTAGTGTACTGTTTATTTTTGTTTATTATTATTAATATTATTATAATTATAAATATTGGTTTTTTTTCTCGGGAAATTGGTGAATTAAATTTATTCTAATGTATGCACAACGTAAATAATGTTAGTCGGGTGTGTTCATGTGTTCAACTAAAAATATTTACGTTATAATGTTGTGTACGCCTTGAACAACACTTTTAACCACTGCCCCCTACCACGTCTGGTTACCCGGTATATTCTGCTTATATTCGAGCACTATAATATATAGTGTGTACTTATTCATGTTAAAATATTTTGTTGAAATATATAAAATACGTTACCAAACTAACCAAGTGATTTCTTTACTAGTATCTTTTAATTTTCATGTTTTCGTTAAATGTTTCATATGTAACAATATATCGCAAATTGTATTTCCTATTAAAAATAGTACTGTCTTATTTAATCATGTCATTTGTAGTAAAAATTGTAGCGAACGTTCAAATTATAATAAAGGGTCTGTAAAGGTGTGATAATTTCAATACCACTATCCCGGTAATAACAATATGTTCTCATGAACCAGCAGTCATTACAAGCAAAGAAAAGACTAAACAATATTAAGTATTTGATATGATAGATATTCGTTTATTAACAGAATAAATTTATTTATTTATAAAATATCTAAACTAGTCCAGTTCTTCAACCCTTACTTAACCAACAGACAATCATAGTGTTTGTTGATAGTTTGACAATAATAATAATAACAATTTAATACATTATTTAAAAGAAAATATATATATTTAAAAAATACTCGTTTACTAACTGTTTTACTGACCAAAATGCATAGGGGTTTAACATATCTGTTATATTATTATTATTATAAATCCGATAAAAATAATATGTTATCCGCTTCCCGTGTATTTTATTCGTCAGTAACTATATAATTTATTCTCAATGTGATTTTGGTGGTTGGACTGAAAGCATTTTTATTTTCTCGTTGGGTTTTGTATGTAACAATAATATTATTTATTGTGTATGTGTGTGCTGTGAGTGGTTACTAAGATTTGTGAAGAGAAAAAAAATATTTTCCAATTAAAATCTCATATCTTATAAATTATTTTTTTTTTATAATACGTAACAAAATAAATATTTCGGGACGTTTCCATTATATTATAATGAATAGCACATTTTTATGTTCAGGGGTAACTAAAGTTTTCGTCTTGTTTTGCTCAAAAGTAATAGGTCTCTGCGCACTATGATTTTCATTTTAGTGATTTTTGCAAGTCTGTTATTAATCAATTATTTTACTGCGGATACGGTTTACCAAAAAAAAAAATAATAATAATAATATAAATAATGATAAACAGGGTTAATGTTATACCAATTTTTAAAATTTTCTTCTCGCTTTATTCGCCGTATTATTATAATTATAATTATTATAAAAAAAAAAAAAAATGTTTCATATTTTTTTTTTCGTGAGTATTGATGTTGGCAAAATGAAAAAATAAAACTGCTGCTATTAAAAAAAAAAAAGAAGAATAATAATAAATATATAATAAAAAAAAAAAATTAGAAGCTCAATCCGCGCAAAGGTACATTTTCTCTTACAACACCAAATAATTAAAAAAACAACCATTGTGATATCAATATATTATAATACTGTACGGATATCGATATGATATATTTTTATCTATATGATCAATTTGTATTATTGTATCGATATCAATATCGTAATATACATATATTTATATGAATTATATATTATTCGTGTAATATGGCGATTCACGATGTTTCGTTTTCCCGACTGGTCATTTATAACACGATTTTTTGTCTTTCGTGGTGTCAATATATACTGTATTGTATGGTACACTGAAAGTTGACCGCATGGTCCGTTATGATATCAGTAATACGCTTGCAAACGATATGTATAGGACTTATTGACGGTATTGTTGAGAACCGGTACCTAATTTTGAAATCGATGTGCTAATGTTGCGTGTAGACATAAAATTCGCTCCCCATCCGCCATCGACCCCGCTTGTCTTCCTTAAAATGTGTTTCTACATATTATATATACATATATAAGTGTGCGTTTCGAACCCCTCAGACGTTTACTAATAAAATATGTGCCTTAACACAAATGTTTAATAATAATAAAATATTTTGTGTACCTACCTATCACCCTGCTCTCTAAAAACTGTTGTCATAATAAAATATGTATTTCCGGTTTGACATAGGTATATAATAATTAATATTATATTATAACCCTTATCACAATGTTATATTTTATATAGTTCACTGCGTGAAACGTCTTTCTACATACTATATAGTATATACATCGTAATATCGTATTATATGTGTGTGTTTGTGTGTATACAAAAAGGACCAAAAACCTAAATCTGTGAGTTTTGACGTGTAAAAACGTATTTTGTTTGTTTTTTGTTTTTGCCAACGCCGATTTTCATAAAAAAAATGATATATATATAAAAAAAAAATTAGTCGATTTATTTTAATTTTCGTGTGTGCCGCTAGTTTTATTTTACACAATATATTTAAATAACTCTAGTCATGCCTAGTGGTAAAAATATATCGTATTATATTATAATATATTATACTTGGGAGAAAAAAAACATCGTTGACCTATATGTTTATTTATTTAATTTTATTTTTAATCTTATTATAATTATAATGTATTATAAAAATTAGTTAAGAATATATTATTATTATTACTATTATTATACATATATAATATATATATATATTTATATATCTATGTATGAATAATATATCTAAATTGGTCACAGAACATACTTAGAAATTAATAATGAAATTGAAATGTTTTAACTTTTAAATCGTATTAATTTATATAATAATATATACCTAGACGGTGATGGAAACTTATTGACCATTATATAATTTAATAGTTTATATTTCTGCTTTGAGGAATAAAATAAGAAACCGCCTGAAAACTAACTTGGACGTCTTTTTTTATTTTTATTATTATATATATTATATAATAAACAAGTAAAAAATTTTAAAAAAAACGAGTATCGGAGACTTAAATTTAACGAAATCTCAATGTTCACTGCTAACATTATCAAATGGATTTGCCTTATATCGTATGTTTTATAAGAAAAATACATATTTTATGGCATTTTGACCCATTTAATTTTTATTTAATTTTTTTTTTAAGTGACTAAGTGGCCTTTTAGTGGTATTTTTTTGTTTTATTTAAGATGAAACGTATATATTATACATAATATATATATATATATATATATTTAATTATTATAAATTTTAAATGTATTACCATGTAATCGAGTGATAATAATTGCAATTTTTTTTAACCAACTAATAATTTTTGTACCTGGCTGTTAAAGATTTCTGATCGAATTTTCTCTTAAATATCTTATATGGGCGTGAAATGAACCTATACAAATAACGTACACATTGTTTTCCTTTCTATTTGTGGTTTTAAAATTAACTATGCAATTATTATGTAATGGTTTGTATCTATTAGCTAAGACCAAAATTAGAATGGAAACATACATTTACGTATAAATATATGTATTATAATATATAATATATATTACAACTTAATTATTAATAATGTTTAAGAATTATATTTAATGATTAATAAATATTATGTATTTAATATACTATTGAGAAAACATTAATTTTTAGTAGCTGTTGTACGTGCAATATAGGTATATTGCTTTCTCTCTTGGTTATAATAAAATGATATTTATCTTAGCGAATATTATTAACCCATTTTGATTGTTTTGTAATTATTCGTAATTCAATAAAGGTTGTAATTAATTGTCTTGTGTTTTATTTTTATTTATCATTTCCAAAAATTATGTTTATTATTGCTGAACAAGAGCATATACCTACTTATTATAGGTACGATGTCGTATAATTTATCCCGCAGATTCCTTTCAAAATAAAATATATATTAAATGTTTAATTTTTTTTTAATATTTTGTCTTATTTTACTACCGTATAGTTTATTATACATGCAGATATTTTATATACGAATAATTCTAATAACTGGTTCCTTTACGGCTGCGTTGCCCATGACAATCTCACTATGCAATGGAATATTTCAGCGATATTTTATAACGTTAATTTGGAACTTGTAATGTTACATTTCACGTTACAATCGCGTAATTGTAATGTGCATGGAACTGCTTATGTCCCGAGAAAGCAACTTTAATTTTAATATGAATACAATGTTTTATCCTATCATTATATGAACGTTACAGGTGTCAATCCATACACGTTACAAGTATATTATTCCATTTATGTTACCAGTAACGTAAAGTAACTATATACCAACTTAAATTTCATAACTTTGTCTTCACAGGTATTGATATTTTGTCTAGGTACTATAAAATGTGAAAAGAAACAACAATTGTATTTAAATCCAATTAATAATAAACTAAGTTTTATTTTACTTATTAAGAATACAAGGTATAGTAGAATACAATCCGAGGCGGAACTAAGATATTTTACTCCCGGGGAAAATATTAAAATTACGCCAAATCATAGACCAAGGCTGAAAATATATCATTCACTACAATTGTTTTATAATAACTGGAAATACAACTATAAACATACTACATACTTATCGGATTTTAAACACATATACTCTTAATAACGTTAACTAACAAAGTTAAAAATATCAAGCAAGTTCTTACTCATAGACAGTCTTGTAAAGCACTTGAGTAAAAGTATTCAAATACTTTTTAAGTTCACAATTTCGTATCCTAAATACATTTGAAAAAATAAGTACTTGTGCACAGTATTTGAATATTTTTTGAAAGTATCTGTATTTAAAATTAAATACTAGGTATCTATTTTTAAATACTTTATGTGCAGGGACGCCAAATTTAAATAAAATAATACAAATTGTACAACCTCTTGATTTATAGATAGTTCATCGTTGTGTATTGATATATTGTAATATTTTTAGAGTCCTAAGTAATAGTACCTATTTGATGGTACATACAACAAACTACAAAGACTAAACAATGCTGCATTCTTATTCTAATGATTAGATTTATCTATAAGAACATAATGTCAAGATAAAAAGGTTAAACACATTGAAAAAAAAAGTATTTGAAAATATCTATATTGAAAACTATTGATACTTGAATACTTTTTAAAAGTACCCTTTACAAGACTGGCCTGCAAAACTCAAAGTAGGTACTGAATGTTTCCTTCCAGATATTGCATTTGCACCACTATTGTTAACTGTTGATAATAATGCAGCTCATATTATAGGTATTATCACGAACTAAGATACTAAAAGATACTAACTAAGTATCTTAGTTCGTGGTATTCAAGGTTTATAGATAATACAATAATATATAGTATTTATTATTTATATTAATATATAGTATTATCTATAAACCTTGCGTGGTATTATTTTATTCCCTGCTCTTTCGTTTATTGTGCGGCTCATGATTCTCTTATCACTGAGCCACCCTGTATTGGAAGATCGATAACATTGTCTCACAGAAAATAACATTGCGTAATGCGAAATTAAAAATTAAAAAGTCTTTTGGGTTGACACTATAGTCTGAAAACATTTTGGTATACCTACATATTATTAATTACACTCCAAAATTTATAATTTATAATTAGCACAGATAATAAGATATGTATTTCGAGTTCACCGAAGAGGTTTAATTGTGCCGCCGACTTTGTCAAGTGATAAATGAGAATACACGTAAATTTATTGTCTAGGCCTATCGGATACGAATTTTATAATTATATTACGTAGAGGCATCGATCTGCAAGTTGTCGATATTTCAAAAATTGGCTTAAAAATGTCTATAGGATTAAAATTCATAAAAAAAATTATGGAACAGGAACGTGGGAGCCCACACACAAATACTTTTTAAAGAGCAAGAAAAAAATGTTTTGAAATTGTTTATGGTACTGTAGGTTGTTAAAGCTTAAAAATATATTTAAAAATATTAACAAGAAAATAAAATAAAAGTTTTTTTGTAGGGGAGCGTTGGAGCCCGCAGGCAATACTTTTTAAGGAGCAAAAAAAAAAAATGTAGAAAAAACTTAGGTGTTCGATGTTAAAAAATTGGTTTAGAAATATCCAATAGATTTATATTAATTAAAAAAAAAATTTGAAGGGGAACGTGGGAGCCTGCAGACAAATTCTTTTTAAGGAGCAAGAAGAAAATTTATATGGCACCAAGTTGTCAATATTTAAAAAATTGATTTAATAATAACTACATGATTTAAATTTGTAAAAAAAAATTGGAAGAGGAACGTTGGAACCAGCTAGCAAATACTTTTTAAGGGGCAGGAAAATAAAAATTTAGAAAAAATTTACATGACACCATATTGTTGATGTTTAAAAAATTGGTCTAGAAATATCCACAGGATATAATTCATAAAAAAAAATTTGGAAGAGGAACGTGGGAGCCCGCAGGCAAATACTTTTTAAGAAGCAAGAAAAAAATGTTTATGGCCAAGTAAGTTGTAGATGTTTAAAAAATTGGTTTACAAATATCTATAAGATTAAAATAGATAAAAAAAAATTTGAAAGGGGAACGTGGGAGCCCGTAGCCAAATTCTTTTTAAGGAGCAAGGAAAAAAATCTATAAAAATGTATATGGCTCCAAGTTGTCAATATTTGAAAAATTGATTTAATAATATATAAAATGATTTAAATTTGTAAAAAAAAAATTGAAAGGGGAACGTGGGAGCTCTTAGGCATATACTTTTTAAGGAGTGAGAAAAAAATTTATATAGTAGCAGATTGTTTAAAAATTTGGTTTAGAAATATCTACTAGATTTACATTGATAAAAAAAAATTGGAAGAGGAACGTTGGAGCCCGCAGGCAAATACTTTTTATAGAGCAAGGAAAAAAATGTAGAAAAAAATTTATATGGCACCAAGTAATGGAATTTTAAAAAATTGATTTCATAATGTCTACATGATTTAATTCGTAAAAATAAATTTGGAAAAGGAATGTTAGAGCCCGTAGACAATTACTTTTTAAACAGTGAGAAAAAAAATTTAGAAAAAAATGTATAATATTGCACCAAGTTGTCGGTGTTTAAAAGTTCAATTTAGAAATATCAAAATGATTCAAATTGATTTACAAAAATTTTGAAGGAGAACGTTGGAGCCCGCAGGCAAATACTTTTTAAGGAGCAAGAAAAAAATGAATTTAGCTTTAGGTTGATAATGTTTAAAAAATTGGTTTAGAAATTTATATAGGATTTAAATTCATAAAAAACAATTTGGAAGGGGAACGTGGGAGCCCACAGACAAATTCTTTTTAAGGAGTAAGAAAATAAATATAGAAAAAAATTAATATTGCACCTAGTTGTCACTGTTTAAAAATTTCTACAGGACTTAAATTCATAAAAAACAATTTGGAAGGGGAACGTGGGAGCCCACAGGCAAATTCTTTTTAAGGAGTAAGAAAATTATTATAGAAAAAAATTAATATTGCACCTAGTTGTCAGTGTTTAAAAATTTGATTTAATAATAACTACAAGATTAAAATTTATAAAAAAAAATTTGGAAGAGGAATGTGAGAGCCCGCAGACAAATACTTTTTAAGGAGCAAGAAAAAAAATGTATACTGCCAAGTTGTCGATGTTTAAAAATTGATTTAGAAGTATCTATAAGATTAAAATTGATAAAAAAAAATTGAAAGGGGAACGTGGGAGCCCTTAAGCATGTACTTTTTAATGAGTGAGAAAAAAATTTATATAGTAGCAGGTTGTTTAAAAATTTGGTTTAGAAATATCTACAATATTTACATTGATAAAAAAAAAATTGGAAGAGGAACGTGGGTGCCCGCCGGCAATTAATTTTTAAACAGTGAGAAAAAAAAATTTAGAAAAAAATGTACATTGCACCAAGTTGTCGGTGTTTAAAAATTTGATTTAGAAATTTCAAATTGATTTACAAAAATTTTGGAGGGGAACGTTGGAGCCCGCAGTCAAATTCTTTTTAAGGAGTAAAAAAAAGTTAATATAGTCTTAGGTTGATAATTTTTAAAAATTTGGTTGAAAAATATTAAAATGATTTAAATTGATTTACAAAAATTTTGAAGGGGAACGTTGGAGCCCGCAGGCAAATTATTTTTAAGGAGCAAGAAAAAAGTTAATATAGTTTTAGGTTGATAATGTTTAACAAATTGGTTTAGAAATATCAACAAGATTTAAATTCATAAAAAACAATTTGGAAGGGGAACGTGGGAGCCCGCAGGCCAATTCTTTTCAAGGAGTAAAAAAAAGTTAATATAGTTTTAGGTTGATAATGTTTAAAAATATCAAAATGATTTAAATTGATTTACAAAAATTTTGAAGGGGAACGTTGGAGCCCGCAGGCAAATTCTTTTTAAGGGGCAAGAAAAAATTTAAAATAGTTTTAGGTTGATAATGTTTAACAAATTGGTTTAGAAATATCTACAGGATTTAAATTCATAAAAAACAATTTGGAAGGGGAACGTGGGAGCCCGCAGGCAAATTATTTTTAAGGAGCAAAAAAAAGTTAATATAGTTTTAGTTTGATAAATTTTAAAAATTTGGTTTAAAAATATCAAAATGATTTAAATTGATTTACAAAAATTTTGAAGGGGAACGTTGGAGCCCGCAGACAAATTCTTTTTAAGCAGCAAGAAAAAAGTTAATATAGTTTTAGGTTGATAATGTTTAAAAATTTGGTTTAAAAATATCAAAATGATTTAAATTGATTTACAAAAATGTTGAAGAGGAACGTTGGAGCCCGCATGCAAATTCTTTTTAAGGAGCAAGGAAAAAAATCTATAAAAATGTATATGGCTCCAAGTTGTCAATGTTTGAAAAATTGATTTAATAATATATAAAATGATTTAAATTTGTAAAAAAAAAATTGAAAGGGGAACGTGGGAGCTCTTAGGCATATACTTTTTAAGGAGTGAGAAAAAAATTTATATA
>JANEHU010002796.1:0-13513 GCA_027563435.1 Nasonovia ribisnigri | reverse complement strand
AGGGAATATTTTTTTTTATAATATACTCATAACTTCTTTATTATTAAAAATGAACAAAACAATATTGGTTCTACTGAATGCAAATTTGCTGTTGTACTATTTTTAAAACCGAGACATGTATGGCCATAATTTTAAAACAATTTATTTTATTATTTAAAAATAACCGAAAACTATAAACATTTATTGCAAATCTTCATATGAAATTTAAGATTTTAATGGGATAGAAAGTGGTGATTTTATATGTTATCAAGCACATGCACAACTTAGGGGTTCTATTTTCAATGTATGATTGATAAACTAAGCATTATGTATTCAGTTTCTTGTGTTAGATAAAGCTACCACTTTCAATCATTAGATTGATACCAATCAATTAGAAAAATGTATAAGATTTTCAGCAGGAATGGTATTATGTTACACATACTATACATAATACCCCATGTATAAAACTTTAAAACGACGAAGATAAATGGAATATTAAGCATATATTTTCTTATTTGAAATTTATAACTATAAAAATAGTGACTATACTATACATTTAAAATTTTAAGAAATAATCAAATCAATTCAAAACTCATTTCTTTTTTGTTACTATAAATATTAATGTTTTACACTTCACTGTATTCCTTACCCTGATTATTAGTTATCTAAATGTGAATAAAAATGTTAACTTACTATTAAGAAAGTCTTCAATAAATCTTCTGGCTTGATATCTAAGATTTCGGGTTCAAAGATAGTTCCAGAATCATACACCATCTGTACGGCTAACCCATAATTAAATGGAGAAATATTCAACATGTTCAATAAGGTTGCCTCAGAAGCTCCAACTTTGTCACCTTCTTTTAAAATATGGACATCATTCTAAACATTTAAATACTGTGATAAGTATAATAATTACAATATAAAGCATGTTTGTTATTTGTCTTACAATGATTTCAATTGTTCCCTTAGAAATTTTAGTTGGAATAGACAGCGCCTGGAAGAAAGAAGTTTTTTCTGGTCCAAGGCCAGTGTTCTGGGCGGGAATAACAACAGGGCAAGGTGCAATAGCACCAGGGCGAGCTGGAGCACGGACTTTGTTTTCCAAAAGCTTATCTCTAATTTCAACCAAATCACTACGAGTGAAAACAAATCCTACATTTCCTCTGATGTGAGGCATGATCCTAAAATAAGTATATAAATAATTAGTAAAATATTTTTATTAAATGAAAAAGACTATTCATCACAAAATTATGGTATAGTAAATCAGACTGCCTAAGGCATTTGACATCAATAAAGACCAATCCACACCAATGGGTTCAGCCATTTCTGGCTTTGATGTGTTAACGATTGATCTTTTAAGTCAAAATTATTTCATCATAATTACTATAACCATAATAAAAATTGAACTGTCAAATTGATTAGATATAATAACAAAACACAAAATTAACAGTTCTTAAAATATGTAAGTTTCAGACTGCGATTTAAGCATTAAATTTCAATAAGCTTTGTCCGCGTCAATGGGTTCAGCCATTTCTGGCTTTGACGCGTTAAGACTCCACTTGTTCAGTTATAATTATCATCATAAACAATATAAAATTGTAGTTATTTTTTATTTTTTTAATATTGATAATATTACTTTTCAAGAGATTGATTCCTGTCGATATGGCCCTTTATTGCCTTCCTCATCATTGTATTTTTGCCCATCAGTACGACAGCATTTCCACGAAGACTGATGCGGATTTGCTGCATCTGTTTTGAACCCACATTGTCGGCTCCCACAATGAAACATTTTGGGAACTCGTCAAGTAAATTCTAAAAGAAGGAATAATTTATTTTAAAATAAAAAGTTGTTGATAAGTTGTTATTTAATACAATGAATGTACAACATACCACCAACTTCACAAAATAGTTAGCTTTCCAAGTTGCTTTGTCCTCTCTACCCATCTTGTGGTGTAGAGATGTTAATACGTTTAAGAACTAAAAACCAAAACAATGAAATTAAAACCGGCAAAAGAAAAACTTCAAATTATCTCCAAGGTACGGGGCAAGTATTGTATATTTTAGGTTATGTTATGGTTACGACACGATTCACAAGACTTTTCCACTTTCCATTTAAACTAGACAATATTAAAATCCAACAGTAACCTCGGGAATACCGTAAAGAAATAATCATGACTAGCAATAAGTTCAACCGAAATCGATTTGGAACGAATACGAAATTTGTCGTACACAGACCATGTGTACGATCGTCTGTTGAGACTCTTGTCGAAACGTGAGCAACCATAACGCTTGAACGCCCAGCCACCGATTGCTTGGCAAGCAAAGAGGGCTGATCGAATCAAAATTAATAGTTTACAGTGGTGTGTAGAATAATATTAAAAATCTATCGAGTACTTACCAAAGCGCCACGCGTTAATTAAAAAATTGGAATACGGATAGGTGCTCCGTATGTCGCGTTCTGAAAATGAGACCGCATTACCGCAAAAGAGGGTATGGATGTCTCACTGCCTCGTGTAACGAATGATAGCGTATTGGTGGGAGAAAGGTTGGACAACAAAACATACTACTCATGGAGTAAAAAATATTCTACGATATGGAAGGTACGGTCAAATGTCGTGGCGCGTGTTTTTAAATCTTCGACAGAAACTATGACGAATCCGAATGAAAAATACAATTTTTATTGACTTGACTAGAAACGTTTCGTCTCTGATATTACGCCACTTTATTTATTTTGAATTAATTTTTTTGAATTTTTTTTTTTTATGTATAAATTTATTAATTTTACAATAATACTTACCATGAACTACTACACGTGTAGTAGTTCACGATACTTACCTACCTTTTACTTTTAAGCATTGCTTGCGGTGGACGGTGGTGATACTTTGATAGGATGTTGTTCCATATTACAATTGCATAAAACATGTAATTGTAGATTGAATGTTTAACAAAAGAATATGATAATAAGTTCAATAAGAGTAATATAAATTAGTATAATTCTATTAATTCTAATAATAATATAACAAGAAAAAGATCCATTACAATTTTTAGGTACCTACCTATTATTTACGACTTACGTAGTTACGTATACTAGTTAGACATTACTATGACATGTATGGTCAATGAATAATATTATTCAGTATTCTGTAGATACAAAAAACCACTCCAATGGCGTATATATAGGATTTAATTTCTGGGGGGGGGGATTTATAAAAAAAATATATTTAATGAATAATATATATTAATTTCCGTATTCAAACTCCGTACCAACAATAAATGTCCGTGGGGGGGTCAACCCCTAAACTCCCCTTGTATACGCCACTGAACTACTCATAAATACTATTTTTAAGATTCCTGGTTCTGAAGCGACGTGTACATTTTTTTTTTGATCATAAGGTATTACGTTAAAATATGTAGAATCCAGATTGTAGACGAGTTTTTGACCAAATATTTGTTTTGTAAATTTGAAAACTAAATTTATGCCCTGAAGTCTCTTTTGTCATTGAAGTTATATCAATTAATTGGAGGGTGTTTTTTACTGTCCATATTATCACTATTTTTTTTAAATAAACTCTTTATTAGAAATACATCAGATATTTTAAAGTTTTTTTTTGTATGAACTATGAATGATATGAAATCTATGATGGCCGTTATAGGTTTATAATTCTGTCTACCAAGGTATGTTTTTTATATTTATAACAATATAATAATGTAGATATTAGCATTTTCTATACACCATCTAATTTTGAATATATTTTGACTGTTTTTGAGCTTTTTACGGAGCATTTCAATTTTCAATTTTTTTAGTTTTTTTTTATATACATAAATACCAATAAATTTTTATTTGTCGGGGCAAAAATAATGAAAATTTAATACAAGGCTCCTGATATATTGACATATTGTTACAATAGCAATTGAAAAATATTAAAAATACATAGGCACACATTTTTTTTATAAGCATTTAAAGTTCGAATTTTGACAAAATTCACCAAAATCTCGAAAATTATCAATCATTGTAATTAAACATTAAACAATTATAAAATGGTCACTGGTCAGTTTTTATAACTAAGGATTGAAAATTTAAAATAAAGATTCTAATAAATAGTAGATACTGTAAACAAAAAATCTAAAAAATATATAAACACAGTTTATTTTACAGACATTTTAAGTTCAAATTTGCACGAAATTATATATTAAAATCAATTTTAACGAGTAAAAGTATATATAATATATTATAATATTTTTCTAGCATCACTGAAAATTTTAGGTTGATAATTAAATAATATGAATAATATTAATTCAACTTAGCAGCTACCGTAAAATAACAATATAAATATAATTTAAAATATCCTAGACTGACATACCGTCTCCGCTCAGAATCGTTTTTCGTATACAATGATATTATGTCATTAAATTATTAAATTCAAATTTAATACCATCCATTATACAGTGATCTACTTGTAACATACTGTACAGCTGCAGAGCGACATCCACTTGACCCTTGGACCCTTTTTAATTTTGCATTAGTTATTTAAACATTTTTCGGGAATTTTTTTCCTAAGGGTCCATGGTTTTTTCCTAATTACCCGAATTAAGATATATAAAAATACTATGTTATTATGTACCTAGATAATTCATGACAACATTTCAAAACTTTAGATCATGTACTAGGTATAGTTCGAGCCATGATCATCTTGATCGTGTAAGCAATTAGACGCACATATAATAAATTATAACTTAATTATAAGTTATAATAGTGAGGAGTCTATATGTGCCATCTATACGAACGCGTAAGTATAGTCTTCGCGTATTCACACTAGAAAATTGGACAGGATTACAATTTACATTAGGCATGCTCAGCTGTAGTCAGATTACATCTCATCATAATTCATAAGTAAGTATAATTAGGTATATTATTAGAATATTATAGGTACATATACAAGCTATATAGGCTTACACATAGGCGTAACTAAGGGGGACTTGGGTGGGCTTCAGCCCCCCCCCCAGAATTTATTATAGCCCCTATACATTTAATCTATAATTTACTTATTAAAACAATGCTAGGGCTGAAGCCCCCCTAACTTTAAGGTCTAGTTACGCCTATGGGCATACAGTGTAGGTACATAATATCTAAAGATATGGCCTAGCTGTATGCATCTTAATTCTTAATATCTTAACGAGACGTGTAACATTAAAATATTATAATTTTTGTAATATTAATTTAGTGAAGGCAGGCGCGGATCCAGAATATTTTTACAGGGGGTGGTCAAAAAAATTAAAAAATGATTACACCTTTATATTTTAAATTACCTACGTAATTTTGAATATAATTTTATTTTATTGGTGGCTTAGACGACTATATAGGGGTGCCCGATAAGCCAATAGCCCCCCCCCCCCTCCTCTGAATCCGTGCCTGAGCACCTAAGTACCTATTTTAATTCTTAGTCAATACGTGTTGATTCTTAGTTAATACGTGGTCGTCACTGTCACGTTGTGATTGTGTGAAGTATTTTTTTATCCGATTGACGACTTTTTGTTATCAATATTATCAATTTGTTTTGTGTTTATACAAAATGTGTATCATGATGTTATGTATACTTTATGTTTTTGTTGTACCTATCATTCCTAATTCTCGATCATTTAATTCCAAGACTTGAAAGTTTTTTACACAACAAAATAACAAGTATTGTGTGCACGATATTATAACCTATTTGTTTTAAATTAATTATGATCATAACACATCGTTTTGAAGCGCATACGAATTAATTTGCAGTGTTTATACATACCACGTAGGTATTCGATAAATTCTCGTCACCTACTAATGTTTACGTACTGTTGTTTTGTGTAAAATACGCACAGTGTAACGAAATAATTATGGCACCCAAAACGTCATCAGCTACTCTTCGTCTGAAACAAGATTACATTCGTTTAAAAAATGATCCTGTGCCGTATGTAATCGCTGAACCAAATCCGTCAAACATATTGGAATGGTATGTGTGCAGCAGTTAATAATTACATACCTAATCATTTAACGAAACCTATCTATGCGTTCATTCAGGTACTATGTAGTTAGTGGACCCGATGATTCTCCGTATGCTGGTGGTTATTATTTGGGAAGGCTAGTTTTCCCTAGAGATTTTCCATTCAAACCGCCTAGCATTTACATGATTACGCCGAACGGCAGATTCAAAACTAACACCCGCCTGTGTTTGTCCATTAGTGATTACCATCCAGACACATGGAATCCAGCATGGAGCGTATCGACTATACTCACTGGATTGCTAAGCTTTATGGTAATTACATAAATTATCTACTAAAAAAAAAGAAACATGCTCTTATCCTTATGACATGTTTGTATATTTGAATTTAGCTAGAGAATAGCCCTACAATGGGTAGCATAGAGATGACTGATTACGAAAGGCGTCAATTGGCTGCTCAAAGCTTAGAGTCAAATGTACATGACGAAAATTTCTGTGAACTATTTCCTGAACTAACCATGGTAAAATTTGCAAATATGTCATCAGGCCCGTTTCACAGTCTCGTGTGTTATAGTGTACATTATTTAGGTTCATACGCTGCTCACTAATAAAACTGTATTTTGTGTTGCATACGAACTTGAACAATGTAAACTGAAATACGCGCTTGTGATTTGTGAGGTTGTAAGATATCACTAAATATGACATTATTACTAATTGTTTTGGGTGCTTATAGACAATACAAAATGAAATTGAAAAACGAAATTTGGCTAGAGCTAACGAAGAGCAGTCACCCAGCATGGATAGTAGCCAACCTGAAAACAATACTCTTCACTCAGTTCTTTACAACAGCATTGTAGTGGTCGGTTTTGCACTATTCATTTACTTAGTCAGATATGTTCTGTATAACATGAATATCGAGTGAAATTTCCTACTCATTCCCTTTTATTTTATATTAATTAATTAAATGTTATGTTTTAAATAAAATATAAGTTGTAGTCATAGAGATAAATACATTTAGTATACATTTAAAACTATTGGTTACAACAATTATTTATCTAATTTGACTGAATGATCAACAGTTGTAATCCTGAATTTTTTTTATCATTTAAGTTTCTGAAATTAACTAAAGAATTATACAATAGAACTTGTTTTTTATTTTATAAAACAGCAAAAAATAAATTACAATCATTGCAAAGTACAGTCTACTAATCCTAAAATTTTGTTTAGTCTTAATTTATTTTTCCATAACGTTTTGCAGTTGGTCTGATAATAATATTATAAACACATTTTGTACATACTGCAATTGTTTCTACTATAAATGAATTATTGTTATTGTCTACTTTTTTTTTTTAATTTAATCCAAATATTTAAGTGTTTGGAATAATTTGGTTACTAGTTTTTTAATGTCTCCTGGAAATGTGTATAATTTATATTATTATTTATTTTGTTGTTGATATTTTTTAAGATAATTTTTTGTTTATTGAAAAACTTTTCTATGTATTTGTGTACAAATTATCTCAACTGAATTAATAATTATCGCAAAAAGGGATTTAGCCCTCTATATTTATGTATATAATAATATATGTACATATTATTTTAGTTTGAATTACAAGTAACTATTAAAAATAATTAATACATCATGTTGCAGTACTAAATATAGATATAACCTGAACCTATAGCATAATGATTTTTTATTTATTCAGTTTAGTTTCTTCATTTGGTATTTTTTTTAAATAAATTATTTCAACACCTTTTCCCTTTTTGCGACAAATATTTTAAATATTGTTTATTTATAATACATAATTCATAATAAGTATAAGAAAAGAATCAAAGAATGTTCATTTTTAATTTAATATATTGTATTATATTAATTATTACAATTTTAAATTATTATGCAGTCATGAAAAATGTATAATATAACATAATTATCAATTATATCATAAATAAATATCTTCTAGTGGATTTATGTAAAAAGTGAGTTTTATTATTTACTGGTATTAACTTTTAAAAATTACAGTTAAAATCAAATGTTAAAATTTTATTTTTGTTCTATGGAATTAAATATCTAATTGGAAGATTAAAATATTAATACACTACATAGCCTCAAGAGGATTTTTATATAAATTGCATGCCGAAAAAAAAAAGTGGTAACGTGCAATTTATTACAAAAACTAATTATACACACATTATTTTACTGCAGTTACGACATCGGTAAGTTAATAAACAAATCCAATGAGATAAATTAAATTTAAATTAAAAATAATGGTTTAAAACTTTAAAATGTATATTTTAGTTTCATATTATGGTATTCAACTTTGAGGCTTTGAAAATAAAACTTGCCAAAAAAATACAAGAATACTAATTAAAAATTCTCCCACTCATACCTAATGTCCTAATACTTCTCCATATGATTCAAAATGTCAAATTATACACTCCAGTACTCCATACCAATCTTCAAATTTTAAAGACACTAAAACTCAGTTCCTACATTTAAATTTTTTCTAACGCAATCATATTTATTAAAATTCTTATGTTACAATTGTTTATTCCGAATTTGTCTCAAACAATTTATTATTGTGTACTTGTTTTTTCTTATATACCTATATTTATTTCAATAGAGAGTTATCAGTGGGCTGACTGATTTTTGTCAGAGCCTTCTCTAACTAACGATTCGGTGTTAGCGTGATCACATGGTTCTCAACGTGCCAATTGCATCATACACGATGCGCAAAAAATGATTGTTCTTTTTTGAGACTAAGTATAGGCCAATATTGATTTTATATTGGTTGGCTCTTCATAATTATCATACACATTAAATTTTTTATAAACACTTACAACGGATGGGTAAATTATATTGTACTGTATCGTACAAGTGAGTAGTTACAGATTAAAATACATGAAATTAATTCAAGAGAATAAGATCATGATTGATGAAGGGAGTTAGTGTGTGAAGTCACCTCATTTGATATAGTATTCATTAGAGTGTCTTGATAGAGATCAAGGCAATAGGTACTAGTAATTATGAAGAATGCCCCTCACATTTGTTGATATGGAATGCTATGTTAGTCAATACAAGAGTGTTATTTGAACAGATTATCACCATTCTTCAAACATTCAACAGTAAATTATTTTAGTAAGTTAACGTCATTATCCCTTACCAGTATTTTTATTTATAAATATTTGTATACTTTGTATTTAAACACTAAATAGATAATTAATTAATTGATTTACAATTTGTAAAATTATGTTTTTGTATTACAATAGTCAATAATGAATAATACGTGTTCTCTGTTTATGTAGGTAATAAAAATATTAATTTTATAAAAGCCATTTAGATCACCAGGCACAAATGTATATTTTTAAATATTTTCAATAACAACAATAACAATAGGTCCATAAGTCAAAACAATGACAAATAAAGTATACAAATTATAAACATTTGTATTCTTCAATCTTCTTTTCAAATTAAATATGACATACTTTGAAGGTTGGAATTCCATTGTTCCATAGAACTGTTTTCAAGGGGCACTTGGATTCTAAATCATTAAGTATTTCAATGTCTATAGAAAATAAATAATATAAAAACCATGTTAAATGCAATTTAATTTATATATGGATTATAATATATGCATGAAAAACTACAACTAACCATTAGTGATGATATATTTGTTAATAGTTTTCACAAATTCTGTAGAAGGCAATACAAAATGAATAGTGCTCGTGTTCAACTTTCCAACAGTGAGACCCAACAGTTTTCTGTCGATTGAAAAGACTGGACCGCCGCTGAATCCTGCATGTACATTACAAGTGGTCGTCAATATGCTATATATCATTCTGTGCATGTGACCAAAAACTGTAGATGGTACATATTCTCGACAAGAGAATCCAACCGAAAACATTTTTTGACCTGTAAAATAACTGTTAAATGCAACCAAAGATTAATCATTAAATATAATTATGGTCTTACCAATTATCGGGGTTTTGTCTGATATCTGAGAAGGTAAAATGTCTGTAGTTTGTTTAGTTTTTTCAGTTTCAATTACAGCAATATCATATGGTACAGTCTTACGATTAGCATATATAACTCTACCTTTAATTGCATGTCCACCATAACGTAGTATTACGGATTGGATTGTCTGCCAAAAAACAAGATTTCATAAATGTATCATAAATTAACCATCGTCAATGTCCTACAAACATGGTCTACAACATGAGCACAGGTGAGGAACAGGTGTCTGCCGGCAGTGTCAGAAGTGTGAACACAAACAGCTGTACCCTCATTTTGGCCACACTCAATTTTTACCACAGAACGCAAGTACGAGTATTGGTTGTCTTTTTCTGCTCCTGAAATATAAATGTACGTACACCATAGAAACTGTTTTCAAATATATTTGGGGAAAAATATATTTTTACCTGTGCTATCATTTTTTTCTAACTCATTGCACACATTCATTTTTGTTGTGACCATTTTGTTGTCCAATTCGTTCATTACAACACCAATAATGGAACCTATACTGAATTTTATGAAATGGTAGTGTAGCGTTTGAACTCAAAATTAATTCATTTTAATTTTAATGTCACCTATTCTATGATTTATATTTAATTGTGGGTTTAACTAGCCTAGAGGCTGTCAAATGTTTTTTTAAGGAGGGGGTGACGGTGTGCAGTTGATTTTTTAACATTACTTTAATCTTTAAATATATAATTAAGGACATACCTAAGATCAATTAATCTTGAATTTAAAATATGAACTAAAGAGGGTTACCTGCTTTATATTAACAATATTGTAAACAATAAATCAATTTTTAAAATGTATGGGCTTAAAGTTATTATTATGAAGACAAGAATATTAGAAGACATACCTACTTATATTAGTACGTGAATATTCTAGTCTTCATGGTTTTTAATTTTTATCATAACTTTATTGAGTTTGTTATCAAAAATCTGTCAAGTGGGTAATTGCTCCCACTTCCTGTACCACGTTGTTGCCTTGTAGGTGTCGAGTGTATCAGATATTCAGGACACCTGGTGCTGGTATAGTGGCATCTCGTCAGCCGACGGCACGTCTATATACTCATCTACGCTGCTCATCTAGTATGTACCTGGTGAATGGTCATAGTGAATTTTAATGGCTAATGAATGTGTTAAATTTGAATTTAATGATAAATCATATCATATATATAGTTCTATGATCGTATTGTACTAGTACTTTTAAGAAGGACTGAAGAAAAACGATTTTGAGCGAAAACTTTCCAACTTTTTGGTAACCAACATTAATCGTGAATAATGATATTAAACTTTTAACATGTGTTCGTATTAGATTCTTTTAAAGACGAAGATTTTTTTTAGTTTTACAGTAGGTATACCTATATGGCTATATACTATGACAAGTAGTATTTTACAATGATGTGTGTATTTTTCGTGTCTATTTTTCGTGTCTATCATCATCTTTTAGGGTAATAAACATCATGCTTTGATTTTCTACTTTGGCATCTTTTCTGGTACGAAACTGAATCAAGTTAGATATTTTGGGGTGAAAAGTAAAAAAATCATAGTAGTTTTCAAAAGTGACGGGAAAAACTAAAAACAAATTAAAGGGGCAAAACCAGTTTTCGATAAAATCGATTTAGGTTTTTTTGTGTAACTCAAAAACTAACAATACCGTATACATACTTTAAATTTTCACCAAATGTTTATATGACCATTTTCCAAAATGTTGAGTCTTTTCAGCTCCTTTTAGCCATGAACAATTTTCGATATTTTTCAATTATACCTATTGTCGATAAATCATTTTTTGCTCGTTCAAAAAACTTGAAATATTAATACAAAGTTCCTCATCAGTTGTCAGTGTAATTGAAAAAAATAGTTGTGCATAAATCCACAGAAATTTTAAAAAAAAATGTCAGATATTCTAATCAATTTTAGTCAGAAGTTAGCAACATTTTTTTGACGTACCAGGATATTCATCCATCAACCAATGATTTCTCAATTTCTCATAAAACGATTTTCTAGTAAAAAAAATGCTCCAATCAATATATTATAATACTGAATTTATGAGCTAGTTCTGAACTCGTCAATGAATTATAATAATATGAAATAAAATAACGATAGCTTCCATTTTTCTAAAACCTTCCCTCCTATTTTCGTAAAAGGTGTGATTTATATTATTTAGATGTGCATTGTATGTGCATTGCAGTCTACTTTAGGCGACCGTCTTAAAATTTAAACCACAAGAAGAATCCTGCAGAGAACTTATTTGTTATAATATGTTATGTAAAAGAACAAAATGCTGAATTTTAGACGTACCAGCTTCAACAGAGGACAGACCTATTCACGTTGTCATACGAAACCTTAAGAGGATGTCAGATTGTCAGCACACTATTGTAGGGCCCTTCGACTTAAATTTCCATGTGTAACAATGAGGAAATTGTTGGGCATAGGAGCACTATTAAGTACTATAACAGAATACTTTTTGTTAATTTGGTAGGTTTGAAAGTACCTAAGTACATAATATTAAGTACAATAAATTATTAGTTGTAGTGATTTACATATTAATAAAATGTGTCTATATAAAAAAAAGCCTACACGAAGACAAGTTCACAATTTTCCAAAATGCCAATTCAGTAATATGTAGTTTATATAATATTTCACTTACACAACATAATACATAGCAACAACGGTCATAAATTATTTATCATTGAAACATAATAAAGTTTGTATGATACAATTATATATAGGTATAGGATAAAAATTGAATATGCATAGGTTATAGATCAAAATTTTTGGAACTTTTATTTAAAACAATAACATCAAGTAAACATAAATTAATAAAAAATTTAATATTGCTTCAATCCACAATTAAAAACAAGTAGGTAAAGTGTAAACAATTCTAGTATACGTAATATGATCAATAGATAAAAATGATTAAAACATGATCCTCTATATGATGCAATGCTAAATTTGTGAGATGCATCTACAAAGAGAACTTACCAAATTAGTATTTACTAAAAATAAATGTAGACACATAAACAGTAGTGAGTAAAAAAGACCCAGAGAAAAAAATAAATGCACTCTGGTAAAAAGCCCATGTGACAAATAGAACTGTACTATACTAAAATATTTTATAAATACAAATATACAATATTTAAGCATGATTAACCGTGTACAAATTATGACTTAATTTGCCAACTCCTATATTTGAAGTTAAAATCAGACGTCTTCATTTTTATGATTGATTAGTTAAATATTAATATTTAAAAAGTGAAAAAAAAAATGAAAACTCAAATTTTCAGAACTTCAAACGTTGAACAACTGTTGTATCGAGTGTATATTAGTCATATTGAGTATACAGGTATTTATTTTTAAATATTGAAATACCTGTATAATGTTTTAGTGATTGAAATTTGTCATCTAAACATTGATAAAAAAAAAGGTTGAAATATTGACTAGTTTGAGTAAAGTAAAGTTTACTAAATTGATATAGTTAATTGTTGTATTGATTACATCTAAGTACATGAATTCGTAAAATTTGTTAAGTTGTGTTAAACCTAGAAAGAACA
>JANEHU010002795.1:0-17620 GCA_027563435.1 Nasonovia ribisnigri | reverse complement strand
GGGTACCTTCGACTCCCCCCCAAAAAAATATTTTTGAAAAACCTTTCTCGTCGTTCTACGTGTCTGAAACTCGATATTCTAGTATTTTGGAGGATGCTGATCAAAAGTGGTGTCTTTTGTTGGGACCGTAGGAGCCTTTTTTACCCCTCTTTTTGGCGTCGGAAGTTAGGATTTTGCAGTTTTTAGACTTTGTCACCACGGAACACTTAGACTTTGGGTGATTAGAGCAGTTTTTTTCTATGCATCATTTAAACATTTTTGTCAAAAATCGAACAGCAACTGAAGGAATCGGACGTTTTGTTGAGAAGTTATGATTTTCTTTTTCTTTTTTGGCACTTAGATTTTACGTATTTTCCAAATTTTTTGAACTTGAGTTTTTGTTCAACCTTTTTGAAATTCGCATGCTGACTTATAAATGGCATGACGAGTCATAAAGGTTCTATGATCAAAATGCGTAGGATCATTATTTACCCCGTAATCGGGGTGCAAAAATAGTTGAAAATCGAATTGCTTGTTTTTTCGTATACGCATACGTTTCTTTATGATATACCCCTGTATAACGGTTTAACAATTTATTTTTATGAACTTTTTTTTCGTTATTATTCGTAAAAAAATTCTACGTAAAAATAGTTTATTTAGATGTAGTTTTTCATCAAATCACATCGAGAATACATCTATTCAATGTTTATAGTGTTTATACCCCTCGTTTAGCATTAAGAATTTAATATGTAAGCAATTTCGTTGTATATACGAATATACGATATATAGGTAATCATCAATTTTAAAATGTACGACGCAGTCGGTCGATCATTTGATCGTAAGCCATACATTTTCTATAATAAGTTGTTTTACTCAACACTATATTTTATGATCCTTCATTAAGTAATGCTTTAATAACTATTCAGTATTTGACTCAATCAATAAATTAAATTCATCAACCAAAACTGCGTTGATATTTGATTTTCATTCCTTAAGAAGAACCCTCTACCAAACAATTAAATAAGTGAACAAGATTTGTCTGGAACGGGATATAATAGTGTTAAATATGAACAATTGTTCATATAGGTAATTGATGAACTTAGAATTTCAATCATTAAAATTAACGGTATAAAGGCCTCGAAAATACTTATAATTAAATGTATTTTGTTCTGCATGTATAATAGTAATATGAAAAGTACCAAAATCTACTAATGCTGAACAATAGGTGTAGTAAATTACAAAATTACATATTAATATATTATAGTATATTAGTTTTATATTCAGAACTTGAGAACTGTAGTGATCGTCCGTTTGTGGATGAGATTAATCCCACATAGGAGAATGGGTAATGGTAAAATTTAAAGGTATCGATAGGAAATTTTATGGAGATTCCATTTACACAGTCAGTGTAACGATTTTTTTAGTAAATAAATAGATAGGTTTCAAAAAGAATAAAAAAATTAAAAAACAATACAAAATTCGCTTTATCAATTATCATAAGTATATTATAAATTATGATAATGAATTATTAACCATGGTTTATACGGTTACCACTTCGAATGCAGACAACTAATAATTGCGGTTAGGTTAAATTTTGATATTTTTTTAATTATTTTAATATTTTCAATTTTGTATTTTTGAACTTTTTTAAGTACCTAGTTACTGTTTAATTAAATAATGTTAAGTTCACTACAGTTACAGAACACAAATTTGATTAACATTTTGATGATTGTAACAATATAAGTTACAAAATAAAGTATGTACAATCATAAAATATATTTAATAACAGGATTAAACATTAGTTGTTAATGTTTTGTTTATATTTACTTTGAGTAGGTATGAAGAATTTTGTATTAAATGAATTCCATTGGTGATTCTGTTTCATATCTCGGCCACAAAATCTTTACTTAACACATGCAAGTGTAATCGATTCATAGATGTAAAAGCAAACAACAAACACATTCAAACCTTCATATCATGTAAGTTCTATAGTGTTAAAATGTATTACTTATGAAAGGTTTATTGAAAGTTATTTATATTGTTATTTTTTTCTTTTCTCATAGACATAAAGTGCATACTTCATTCAATAATAAGGAAGCTGCTACTTCAGGTCTGCGTTCCATATTAAATGACAGAATTCGGTGTTTCCGCAGGAGTTCATTTTCTGTGGCTGGTTCAGATATTAAATATGTGATCTATTATTACTAAACATACTTTGCTGGTTTTTATTTATTGTCTTATTATACTTTTACACTATTTAAATGCAAATTTCATCTATAAAAATAAAAAATTGAAATAATGATTCTTATTGGATAATGGATATTTATATTCCTATAAATAATTATTTTGTATTCATACCTAAATTACAAACTTAAGACTTGTATTAATATATAAACTTTAGTTAAGTCATTTAATTTAATTTTTGTATAATCATGAAATACGAAATACTGAATCTGTGCACTAAAGTAAACATGTCACATCTTTTCTACTCAACAATGTATTCTTCAATTCATATAGCTTGACAAATATATTTTGACTATTTAATGTATAATTTAATGTTTTTTTTCTTGTATTTAATAACAAAAATAACTAATAAGTAACATATAAAATATATGTATTATAATATAATTTACAACTGATTTTAATAAGTATGTATGTTTTTGAAACTGCATTTAAGTCAAAAAATATTACAATAATAATAGTTCTTCAAAAATTCACACATCTTTTGTCAATACTTATTAGAAATATACAATATTATTACAAGTTCTTTGTTACACACATTTAAACAACAAGGAGGAGATTTAGGGAGGCTTAGCACCCTCAAACTGCATTTTATTTCCTACAAATGTTTAGGAATTATTTTAGAATGAATAATAATTTAAGCAATAAAATGTGACATATAGAATTATTCAAAAGTAAATTGTATAAATATAAAATTGGTGATTAAAATACATTCAGTATTTTTAATATACCAAAAAAAGTATCTAGACCTACGCATACAGTTATTAGTTTATTACTATTGAAAATTAAAAAAATCAAAACAATCCTAGTTTATTGGAAAGCATAAAAGTAAGTAAATTAAATAAGGTATTTATTTGTGCAGCTGCAGTTCCCCTAATATTTTAGACCTAGTTGCATCAATAGTTAGACATTACACAGATTCACCAATGACCTCACAAACATATTATTTTTGGTCTCTCAGGTCTTAATTGTTGTGAGTAGCTTCAATGTTTTCTATTATATTGTGTAATGACATCCGTATTGTTGCAGCTACAGTTGTGCATGAGAGCTAAGTATGATATAACTTATAGTAATTTCTGCTGAACAGGTGTCACAAGTGGTAAGTAAATATAGCATCCATGTATATTTTACTTTCATAATATTAAAATTTTTGTAATGGCCCACGCTGGAATTTTCCAGCAGGGCCTCATATTTATCAAATGTCTATCTACGAATACGGTCTCTAATCAAGATTTTCCCTACTTATTATTTTATACTTTACTAAATTTTCAATTTTCATTCACGTTTTCTCGGTGACCTGGTGGTCCAACGACAATTTACCACTGAAGTTAAAATATTCTACATGAAGTTCTACACCAGAATCAGTTTTTCATTTTTCCAAAAAATCGTTATTTCAAATTTTGGGTTTTCAAAAATCGTTCGACCTAAGTACGACGTTTAAAAATCTTTAATAACGGTTTTTCGAAAAATCAAAAGCATACAACTTATGAAGCTAGTTATGGGGATCAATTTTATGTCTTACGACTTTCGTCCTATCTCTCACGGTTTTCCCGGAAAACACTTCGTAAACGAGAATTTTCATTTTTCGATTTACGAATTATACAATAATATTTGAATTTAAAAATACATAAATTTGAATTTTACAATAATTGCACAATAATATTTGAATTTTAAAATACATAAATTTGGGAATTATTTGGGAATTTTTACATTTCACTGTTGGTACTCTTGCATTTTCAGTTGGCCCCGATTTTTGCGTTTCTTCCATGAAAATTTCGTGATAAAAAATCTGGTTGTTATCACGGGGTCCAACTGCCCGAGCCCCGTTACGTCGTATTTACGTCTGTGTACACTGTTACCACGATCTGTTATGGATATTCGTGTTCCGTTATCTGTATTTACGATGGTGCACCACTGCACCAGCACCCCTGTACTCCATGAACGACCGTTAAATTTTTCATGCGAATGTCGGGTTAACAGCTACTGATCTATAGACTATATTGCCGTCTGCCATTGGGTATTGTGTATTAGAGTGTTGAATTGTGTTTCGTGAATCGTGTTTTGTACGTATAGTTACTGTTATTTGTGTTTTCTATACTTGTATGCCAACTGTTTAATACTTACGTTTAATTATACTGTGTTCGCCAAATCAATTGTTTTTCCGTAAGTATCTGCTAAATTGTAAATATTAATAATATGCCTACCTATTTTTTGAATATTATAGGACCCATGTTTTTAACCTGTTACTAATATTTGCTATACAGAAACAAAATATCCACCTACTAATTCTAATTAGGTTGAAATAATATAATGAATAAATATTATATTGTTATAAAACACCTATTTAAGAATTTATTGTACCTAAGTAATGAGTACAAAAAAGAACATTCAAACTGATATTCATAATATTATGATAAAATATTAATGATTTTCATTACCTTATAATATAATTTATAATTTAACATTATTTTAATCTGTATGTCTGTATAGCTGTTTTAATTTAAAACATTTTTGTATTGAGCATAAATTACTAAATTATATCACACTGGCATACAGTATATCAGTGCAGTAGCTAACTCAAAAATTTTCAATTTTGAGTTCCTCAATATTTATTATTCATTTGGTAAAAATTATATTTATTTTATCCAATTTATCAGTAAAATTGGATATCATAGTTTAACTATATTCTATAGTATAACAATAACAGAAACTGGATAGACCGTTTGTACCTGTATTTTGAATTATTACAGTAACATTCCACTATGCGCCTATAGATATTTGTATTCATTGTTGTATCTAAAAGTGTTATATTTATTTTCAATTAGTACAAAGAAATACCATTGTCTTATATGAAGCCATACCAATATACCTTATTTAAATAAATATTGTTGTAAGGAAGGCATTTTTAAACACTACCATGTCACCTGATGTGAAAATCTATGATACCTCCCTACCAAAGATTTTATCAACCCTTCATTTTTGTATAATAATATGAATAAGAGAAAATATTATTAATTTGTGATATGGTTGCCTAAATGTGAACAAATGTAAAACTGATATGAGTGTAACGCCCTTACGGAATAACTTAACCGTTTATAGACGAAGCTAAAATAAATATAATCAATCTTATCCTGAACAAGAAATATAATTTTAAAACCTGTTTATAGTGTGCAACCAAAAATGTTGGAAGTAAAAATTAAGGTCAATATTAATTTATTAAAATTTAAAAAAAAATGAATAATTTGGTAAAATTATAATAGTTTTTTTTTGTGTGCAAACCGTTTTTGGAACAGTAAAAAAATAGAATGTAAAATATACTTTGGGCTGTTAAATGTAAATTTCATACATTTTCTGAATAGGTACTTGGAATAATAAATGAGTTAAAATGTTATGCAAAATCGTTTTTATCATTTTATTGTAAGATATTAAAACATATTTATTCATGTATACAATTTAAAATTTGTAACACTTGATTCAATTCTAATAAAATCTGAATAGGTAAATAATATTTATAAAAAACACTATCATGTTTCTAGATTAAAGTATTTTAAGATAAACAATGAATGATTCAAAAGATCATCATTCAACTGGTTCTTACGTTGAACCAAGAGTTCCGAGTATAACTGGTTTTGGACAAAGAAAAATCAATGGCAAACCTAAGAAAGTACTGGATTATTCTTTGGAAAAATGTAAAGACCATTCTGAAATTCCAAAAATTGATGTTTGCTTACGCTTAAAACCACGAATAAATAGTGTTCCCACTGGGGTAAGTTAATCAATATAATGATAATTATTTATAGGTAGATACTAATGTATTTTATGATATAATAAATTATTTTATTCTAGCTTGATACTTTAACAATATTGAGTGATAATATTGTTGCTTGCAACAATGGAAATGCAAGAGATGATGTTACAGAGTAAGATTTTTCTAATTTAATTCTTCATTGTTTTCTATAAAAAGTTTTTTGTTTTTAGGTATACATTTTCTAGTGTATTTGGTCCAAATGTTGATCAAAAGAAATTTTTTGACACTTGGGTATATGATAAAGTATTAAGATTTTTAAATGGAAATAATGAATTATTATTTGCATATGGCACAACAAATGCAGGAAAAACCTATACAATTCATGGTAGCTAATAAAAACTCTAATTTGTATATTATTCTTTTTAAAACAATATTTAATATATTTTATTATTTCATATTATTCTTAGGAAATATAAATGATCCTGGTATGGTTCCTAGAACTTTACTTCTTGTCTTCAATTCATTAAATGAGAAGTTAATGTCACAATGTAAGTACAAACCTGATAAAGTTATTGCAGCCCATATTTTGGATGAAAAATTAATGGAATCTGAAGAGGATATTAGAAATAATATTTTAAACAATTGGTCTAATGAGAAAACCCAGGTAATTATTATAAAATGTAATGTTTATGTATTATTAATTTTTTGCTTTTTTATGTCTTCAATACTTAAGGATGATTTTAAGTCTTGTATGTCTCAAGTGGATGAATGTCAAACTATACATAGCATCGATCAACTTACAAATCATGGTATTGTAAAAATGTTTGATTGTTTAAAAAATGATGCAATAGCTTCTTTGGACCATGGCAATGTTTCCTACACAGTTTGGGTTTCATATTCTGAAATTTACAACGAATCCATCTATGATTTGTTAATAAATTACACAGCTAACCAAAAACGACCACCTCTCAAACTGTCACTTGACCAAAATAAGAATGTATATGTGAAAAGTAAGTAGATTATTTAATCCATATATAATGTATTATGGTTTATTTAAAACTAATATATATATACACTGTTCAATAATTAAATTATTTCAAAATATAATTCATAATAAGTATTAAAATGGTTTCATTACTCATAAATATAAAATTAATACAATTAATACTAACTACATAACATGTAAACAATCACTATTAAATTCATCTTTGAATAATTTATACTATCAATTTCAAAAAATATTGATATTATTTTTATTTTATTACAATTATTTAGGTTCTAAATTGTAAATCCAAATTTGTACTCAATCAATAAGATAAAAAAGTCAATTTTAGTATGCACTAAAATTGTATATACTATATATTATGTATTTAAAAAAGTTTTAAATTTAAATCAGCTCTTGAATGTACTTGAATTCATAATTCTTATTTTATAAAGTGCTTATATAATTAAATATTTTTTTAGATCTTACTCATGTATTTGTTCAGTCTGCCGAGGAAGCATATAAAGTAATGTCTTTTGGAAGAACTAATTTAAGAATTGCAAGCAACAATTTAAATAAATCTTCAAGTCGTTCACATTGCATTTTCACATTAAAATTAATGAGAGTAGAAAACGTTGAAAATCCTAAAACAGCCGTCATTAGCAGGTTTAATTTTGTTTATAATTTCAATAATTTATACAGGCTATTTAAATTCTTATATTTTTTTTTAACTTTTGGTTTTCAGTATTTCATTTTGTGATTTGGCAGGTTCTGAACGACTTAAAAAAACTATGAACATTGGTGATCGTCTTACAGAATCTAAAAATATTAATACTTCATTATTAGTTTTGAACAAATGTTTTTCTGTATTACGGTATATAAATATTTAATAAATTAAATATATTTTTAACATATTACTTATAAAATATAATACCTTTTTAGTGAAAATCAAAAAAAAGGAGAAAATCATTTGGTCCCCTATAGAGAGTCCAAATTAACTCAGATGTTTCAAACTGCTCTAACTGGAAATAATAGAACTGGTATATCAATGGCGGTTAATGTAGACATGTCTCCAAATCTATTAGAAGAAACTAAGCAAGTGTTATTCATGTCTGCAATAGTGCGTGCGATTACTAAAACAAAATCTAAACCTATTTCAAAACCAAGGCCAAGTTTTGCTATATGGGCTGCAAATAACCGAAAAAGCATAAATCAGGCAACCTCCACACACAGTATATTTATATATTTTTTTACTATGAATATGAAATTTTTTTACTAAACATTAATTACTAATATTTTTAGGTCCAATAATTGAAGATGAGAATAGCATAAATAACTCAAAATGTGAACAAAAATCAGTGGTAATTTTAAAATTCGGTGAATTTTACTGTAAATATTTAAATATATTACTTTTGTTTTAGATTTCTAATGAAGAGTTTGAAGCAAGATTCAAAGAAAAAGAAGCAATAATTCGAAAAGAATTACTCCAACAGTTCCATACAATTTTAAGTAACAATGATGCATTTCACAAGTAAATCCTCGTTCATTTTTAAACATTATAAAAAAAAAGTTCTCTTCAATATATTTTTTTTGATTTTAGTAAACAAAAAGAAACTATGATAAAAAACAAAACAGAAATGTATGAGAACAAAATTAAACGATTAAAAGCATACTATTCTGAAGAAATTCAAGAAAGAGATGAAAAAATAGCAGTAAATTGTTAAGTTTATTATTGAATTCATCCATGTAATTTCTTTTTATTAATTTCAGCTTCATTCTAATCCAAACCTTACAAATACTTATGAAAACAATAAAAATAAGAGTGAAATGGAAAATTATGAATTCAGAATTGGAGAACTTGAAATTCAAAAGGAAGAATTACTTGCAGAAATTAATGTAAAATGTATAAACTTCAATTAAAATGATCATTTTTGTAATCCATATTTTGATTTTAATAGGCCTTGAAAAATGTACATGATTTGAGGCAAGAAGATCTTAAGAATCGTGAAATTGAAGTAATAATTTTGTAATAATATTGTTGATATATTTATTAGTTATTGCAATATTTTATATTTAATTTAGAACTATAAACTCATGTTGGAAGAGGCAAATACTGAATATGAAAAAATGGAGGCTGACTTAAACGAGATGAATAATAAATTTGATATACTATATCATGAAGTAGAAGATAAGGTAGATATTCTTTATTATTTGGTATACATACATTTGAAGAATGAAAATCGTTTTTCCATACATAAAAATTAAAAGTGATATTTAGAAACGCACTATAGCCCATGTTAGAAGAATAGGCACCAATCATTAACTACTAAAACTTACTGCCAATATTTTTTTTTATGATGTGTCAACATGTACTATTACCTGTGTTGCAGTTATACCTATATATAGGAGAGTAAAAAAGTTAATCAAAAACATACTACAATTTTAATTTAACTAAAAATATACCTAGAATATTAAACAAATTTAAATCATTTTAAATATAAATAATTTAAAAAAAAAAACTTTTTTATCTATTTATAAACTGATTGTTTTTATTGGAAATGTTAAGATGCAGAAAATTGTTTTTCCTAAAAAATTGGTATAGTCTATACTACCCCTCGACTAACTATTAAGAATTGGATAATGTAAATAGCAATATATTATTGATATTTTGTAGAAATAATCAGGATCATATGTATTTATGGTAAATATGTTGAACTCATTTTTATGTTTATTTTAGTCTGCGACTCATACTACACTTTTACATGTTAAACAGCTGTCTGGATTAATGAGGTTTTAATGTTATAATATTAAGGAAATTGAAGATTTTTTTAACATCTCAATAATATATACTTGTAATCTGGCACATAGCTTGATACTTAATAACAATCATTTTAAAATATATGCATACAATTAATTTCTTATCGAGAATATACCATTAACATATTATATTAAGAAATAAATTTGAGCTGTCATTCACACAATAATATACAAATTAATAGGGATTTTAAACAATTCCTTAGTTCATAATATAGTCAAAAGAACACACGCTTAATGGAAAAAAAAAAACACTTGTTACAAAATTAAATCAATAAATGATTGGTCCAAAGAAATGTAAATCTCATTTATAGTTAATTTGGATTAATATTAGTAATACAAAAACAACATTAAAACTATATGTTTATATTCTTCATGTTGTACTTAATAATAATATTAAAATATATTTTTACAAGTAACTATTGTTTTATAGAATTTAGAAATAGAACGACTAACTGGTTCATTAGAGGCAAAAGACAATTATATTACAGAAATGGAACTTCTCCAAGAAGAACGTATAACTGAAGTGGTAATATATATTTTTTTTACGCGGTTGCTAAAATACTGAATATTTTAATACACAAAATCATATTAGCTTGTTTTGGTACAAAAAAGATGTTAGTAGGTACTAAGTATTAAATAGTTTTTAAATAATTTTAAAAATTGTTTAAACGCTTTGTTATAGTAATAAAAAAAATAATAATAAATTAAGTTATAGTTATGCTAACTTACTATTCAAGATGATTAAAATAAATTATTTATGCAACCATACAAGAAATTTAAACATTGAAATATTTTTAGGCAGAACAAAAAATTTTAGAATACATGGATGAAAAAATGGAGATAATCGGTGGCCTGGAAAATACAATATTAAAACTAAAAACAAAGAATAAAAAATATAATGAAGATAATTCTAATATGGCGAAGCAATATCAAACTTTGAAACAAAAGGTAATTTAGATCTTATTTTTCTTTTATAAGTGATTAATTTATATTTTTTAATTTTAGTTAAAAGCCACAGAACAGTCAAATACAGGTAATACAAATGAGCCTAGTGCGCTTTTAAAGTTAACAGGTTAATATTATATAGCAATAACACATTTATTATATACAATTTGAATTATTTATTGTACAGATAAAGAATCAAAGATTGCCAAACTCCTAGAACAAGTTCAAAAATTAGACTATGAACTGAAGTAATAACAACATTTACAAATGAAATACTGATTTACTCTTGTTCTAATAACATTTACTTAAATATAGGGATAATGAAAATAAATTTAATGAACTTCAGATCAGATTTGATAATTTAAAAGCGTCAATTGTGAAACCATCAACTAAAAGTATAGCTGTAGTAACAAATTTAAGCAACGTTCAATTAGTAAGTCAATATTGTGAACTAACGTCAACTTGAATTTATTACATATTTATAATATATTATTTTTATTTATATATTTATATTAGCCTTTACAAATGATTAATATATTAGAAGAGAAAGAAAATTTGGTAAGATAACTATTTATATAAGTCATATATAAAATATAATATACTTAATTTATTTTTGTTTAGCTTGCAACATCAGATCGTAAACCTCAAAGAAGATTGAAAAATAAGACTCCATTAACAAATAACAAGTAAACTACATTAATAATACCTTACTAAGAATGTTTATATTATCTATTTTATAACGTACAACCTGTTTTAAAAGCACCGTCTGTAATTTAGACAATAGAAGGTATACATTTCGAATTTAAGATTCAATATTATTGTGGTTTTACCTACTTTTTAAATTGGTAGGTCTGAGAAAATGGATAACTTCTTGGCAGAGTACACAGCCTGCATAAAATGAGTGTATTAAACAAAAAAATTTAACTGACCATTTTTTAAAAGTAAATTTTAAAATTGATGTTATACAGCTTTGTTAGTTTTTGTTTGATTCATCTTCACTAAAACAAATCTTTCAATTTTGAATTATATCACTACATATGATTTCTCGTAAATGAATTCTTAAATATTACACTGTTATAAAGAAAACATACTAGAAAATGTTATTTTATGTAATTCCAAAAATACTATTTGTAGATAATTTTATGTCTACTATGTATACTTGGAACAAGTTTCTTCTGTAATAAAATGGAGTACAGTCACTTACATTTATAATCTTACTTTTATAATGGCTAATGTATTGGAGACATTGGTCGTTTTAACACAAGTTACCTAATAGAATTTTAATAAAATTGATAAAATAATCACAAATTTGTCCAAACGAGGCTTTGCCTTTCTTACAACATTCCACTGAAATATATAATAAACTATTCTAAGGAATATAGTGAAACATATCGTTTCCGCTCAGAAACATTTTTGTAAGCAATGTTTTATCGCTGAATTAAAATTTAACTCATTACAGTGACCTACTCAATATCTGCATAGTGTGTTACTCAATTTTTTTTATAATTTTTTGAATTCTTATCCTTAATTTTAGATTCCATGTTCTTACAATTTTTAAATACATTTTGCCTATTTTTAGTGCATTTTGATCGGACTCGTAATAGGTTTCTCTACATAAGCGTATTTTTAATTTTTCAATGTTTGACGGTATTAAACATTAGTACTACAATTTATTCTTTGGTTTCTATCTCTAAATACATAATTACCCACCCACATTTGGAGGACAACGTCTATATTATGACCACACCACATTTTTGAACATAAATTGTGTGGTCAATTTTGTATTAAATACTATTCTTTGTAAGTTATTTAAAAAATGTATGTTTTGCTTTAGTCTTTATAATGTTTTGGGATAATAGTTTTTTATTGTTTCATTTTAAACTAAAATTGCTGTTTTTTTTTTGTTCCAGGAAAACTAAAAATTTGAAAATCGGTAATTATAAATATATTAAAGATAATCTATATGTGGTAGACCATCGTTTGTTCATAAGTATAGGGGAGTGGTTTTCAAACTTTTATTATTCACGACACACTGACCTTTTTTTTCAATTAAATAACTAGATGGACAACATTTTTTTGTTATATTTATATACATTCAATTGAAAATATGGGTTGTATGGGGCTACAATTTCATATAAATTATAATTATATTAATTTACTCAAAAGAAGTATAGTTGGTACATACATTTAATGATAAATATATGCTTGATACAAACATCTTTAATTCTTGGACGAACAGTTGACATTTTTTAAAAGACTGTGGCATCTAGTTTAAAAACCACTAGTATAGGAAACGTAAATTATTGTATACCCGTAGTGATACGTCAATAATGCCAATTTGGCTAAACTTATGAGTACGCCATTACTTGTAGGTGTTCTTCATCCTACAAAACGTACATCACATGTGTAATATTAGGAAATTGACCTATTATTAAATTTAAATTCAATCTATGTGTATTTATGGCAAAATTCCATTATTTTTAATGAGTTTTGAGTATGTGTAGTAATATTTTAACTATAGTTTTGTTTTTATAACTTATTAATTATGTATATTTTGAATACAGAAACTCCTGATAGCTGTGACAGGAAGATAGATGAAGCCATAGCTAACATTCCAATCAGTACACGGAAGCGCAAGTTGTTTGATAACAAACCTCCATTAATTGACAATAGTAACATACCCTCTGTAAGAACATAATATTTTTAAATTTTTTGAATGTTTAATGAAAATAACTATTTATTTGTTATCAGGATAATTCTTTGAATTCAGTACTTTCTCCAGCTCGGGCCCTACATCAAATATCAAAACTGCGTATGAAACAATAATATTTTTGTCTCAAAATTATAAATATATATATAATTTCAACTGATTTCGTAATTATTTTTAATTGTATAATGATAGGTTTTTTTTGTTAATTTATTTTTGAAATTATTTTTTTTTCGACATTTATGCATAACATTTTTAATACAACATATTATTAATTTTATCTAATATCTTTTTTTGTTAATTGTAGTCAAAGTATTAGACTGAATATAATTAATTTGCATTTTCTACACTACACTTATTGTTGTTATAATATTATATACTTATAAGTTTAAACATTTAATTTTCAAAACAAGAAATGTTGATATTGTACAGCAATAGTGTCAATGTAATTTGTATTGTGAGGGGTGAAGCATATCAAATTCTTATATAAAAAATAAATAGTTGGTGAGTGTGGAATAATATTCTTCAATACGTAAAAATCTATATTGAATTAGAGTGAATAAAGATATTTTAACATTTTACAAACTAAGATTCTTAGAAATGTAGTGTATTAATATAAAATCACGAGAATATTAATTTTTTGTTATCTAACCGTGTATTTTATGTATTCTTATAAACAACCTAAGTCTGTAGATAGTCTGTGTTCTAAAGTTAATGATAGTATTATACTACAAATTATCAGAAAAACAACAAACAAATTTGATTGTACGTGAAATCGTAGATGAAAGATTTTGACAAGGATAGTTATTAATTAATACAAAAGTGTAACCAAAATAAACCATTACATGTTAAAATCGTATTATACAAATTAAACTTTTAATGAAAACCTAGGGTTAAACAAATTTAAATCAAGAAAATTAATTGTATACCATTTAAAGTTCATAATCAGTGTTAATTAATAATAGTGAATATGATATAATTATTCATCAACGATAAATAATTCAATATAGAAATCAATGAATATTCATGAAATTCATCAGTGGCCACTAGTTAAATATTGTCTTCATATTATGTTGGTGATTTTATTATACTTATTGCACTGATAAAATTAAATGATTTTAATATAACGTTGATAACTTTTAAGATGTAGCTGATGATAGTTAATTCACAAAAAATAACACATTTGTATAAGTTTACAAATATGACAATAATTTACTTATTTACTATGTTTGGCACTGATCGGTCGGTTTTCTTTAGTTTTTCCAATAATGACAAAGCAGGAGTTTTCATTACCGATGGTGTAGCAGAGGTTTTTTTTTTTATACATTGTTTAAAATTAAATAAATTTCCAAAAGGTACATGTTGAATTATTGGGAATTTTCCCAGTACCTGAAATAGTAATGATGTATGAATGAACACTCCGATAAAAATTTAACAGAAAACTAAATGATAACAATTTGTATTGTACCTCTTTTTTATACATTTTAATTAGACCTTCATTAATTTTATTCCAACTTTGAACACCACTAATATTCCAAAGTTGGTTAGAATGTTCATGAAACAATCCTTTTTTTACTTGCATAATGAAATCAATACATCCAAGGAACATATACTTTGATTTGAACTGTTGTACACATTTTTCGTCAACAAACAAATTTGGATTAAAATCTGGGTTTTCTAAAAATAATAATCAATTTGGTTTTTAAAATCCTAAATAGTATCACAATAATATAATATTACCGATTAGTTGTGCGCTACCCCAAACAAAAGGTACAAACTGGTAGTCATCTAAACTCCAAGCACCGTGACTTCCAGCTGGTTCCATTTGATACCTGAGTTGAAGTCTACGAACTATTTCTAAATATCTGAAAACAGTATAGTAGTAGGCAAATCTACAGTTAAAATATATGAATAAAACTAATTAACCTTGAAAATAGTACGTTGACTGTAGCTTTACTGTCACTTTGTTTCAATACGTCTACTTTGTATAGGCCACACAAGAACATACAAAATGACATTTCGTGTCCAGTGCCATAATCGATACGAGTTGGATTGCCAAAGCTATCAACAATGTAAGTAGTTAGCTCAATAATGTTTTGTTGGACGACTGATGACAATGCTTTTGATAATATTTCGGGCAATCTCTGAAAACAAATTTTAAAATAAATCTTAACCATTAAATATAATTTTTAGTAAATTATTATTATCTAACCATTTTTAATAAATTGTAAAATGTAGAAAAAGCTTTATTTCCAAACCTACAGCTCTCTTTCAATGGTTCCACTTCTGTAATCCAGTCATTGATTGTATTTAATATATTTAATAACTGTGAAATCTCATTTGACAGCGTCAAAGTTTTGTTCGATGGTATGGCATACACGGATTTGTTCATGGCTGTTATGAATCCAATATAATCCTAAAAAAAACAACGCACATGTAGTTATTATAATTGTATTCTTTTCTGTTTGGAATTAATTCATAGTAAATTAACATTATCCTCAGATTATAAAAACCGATCTCAACATTACATTATAAAATATGTTCAACATTGAGAAGATACATAGTAATGCTTACAAGACTAGTAATCTATACCTAATATGTGCCAGTAATTTCTGCACTGAAATAGTTTGAAGAGACCCCGAGACGATGAGGTACAAATACTTATATCACTTGAATATTATTAATTTCTCATATAAATTCAAAGTAATTGATGTTAATTAACTAAAAATTACCACAACTCGAGTTTTCTTAGTGGGGCCCAGTATTCATTGTATGAAATTAAAATAAAATAAATAAACAAATAAATTTATATTATATTATAATTTAGAGCGCACACAGGATGATTGTATAATTGTACCTATTTAAACAGATCAACGTTGATAGACACTAAACGATCATGAAGAACAAGTCAAAGTTACACACATAGACAAACACCTAAAATCTTTGAAGATGTACGTTGAGTTTAATTTCGACGAGTAAACTCATTATACTTACGTCGTATGCTTCTGACGATTCCCATGCATCCATATCGCTTTCGTTTTTCACTCTTGTCTTGAACTCCTCCATACCGACACCTTTAAATTTGAGACGAAATTCGCGTCCTGGGAGGATTGTTCTATTCACTAGTCACGGTGCTAGCGAGCGATGAAAAATGTCTTCTATCACACTATCCCCTACTCCACTGCAGAACGTTGGAGAAATTAAAATTCTATGTAAGAACAAAATCAACACGTATCTTCATAACTCGTAAAATACAAATTAGCTTACCAAGAATTCTATGATTATTTAGTAATTTTATAAACAAAAATAATAACTAATAAACATGCATGATAAGTTAAATTAAATTTGCCATACTAAATGGCAAATGCTAATAAGTAATAAGTTAAGAATAAAGTTATTTACAACTTAAGTAGGTACACTGGGTAGTAGGTAGTACTGTAGTAGGTACAGGCTACAGACAACAGTGCTGGTTTTGTTATTTATATTCAGTTGGTTAATCAGTCACAGATAAAGATAATAAACTAGATTACTATATTACTAGATTAACATGCTTCCTATTGAAATTATTGAAGCCGTCATTTTCCGCTATCTTTATGGGAATTAGAGTCTTATCAATTAGTAATGTTTGCCTATGGTTATCTTCGATTAAAAAAATATTTAATTTGAAATGTGGCTTGACCATTTTGCTAATAATTACTTCATATTTGCGATTTACTGATTTACAAAGATTACTTTACATTTATATTTCCCACGTTTTTATTCATAATTTGGGAACAAATGCACTTTACCACTCCATGCAAATTGTTCGTTTTTTAGATTCTGAGCGGAGCGATGAATGTATTGATTTTATAATGATGTGCAGTGTTTTAGATTCTGAGCTGAGCGATGAATGTATTGACTTTACAATGATGTGTGTTTTTTTTAGATTCTGAGCGGAGCGATGAATGTATTGGTTTTACAATGATGTGTGTTTTTTTTTTTTTATTTTTTTTTTTTTGTGTCTGTCATCACGTTTTGGGACAGTAAAAGTGCTTAGATTTTCTTCATAGTACCTTTTCTGATAGGAAAGTGAATCTAGTTGGTACTTTGGGGGGTCAAAAGTAAACATTTTCCAGTAGTTTTCAAAAGTACCGTGAAAAACAAATGGAAAATTAAGGAAAAAACGGGAATTTTTACGCAACATTGATTTTCGACAAAATCG